>MU394053.1:435959-516958 GCA_022578605.1 Camillea tinctor
ACAATTGTTAAAAAACCCAATGGTTTTGTTTCCTAATTTAAAATGTTTTTTTTTTTTTTTTTAAAAAAAATTTAAAATTTTTTTTTTTTTGTTTTTTTTTTTTTTTTTTTTCTTTTTTTTTTCCCCTTTTTTTTTTTTTTTTTTTTTTTTTTTTTTTTTTTTTTTTTTTTTTTTTCGCAGAAATCTAGAAGTCCTCAACAGTCATCCCTACCCCTTTTTCTTTCGCTATATCCAGCAGCCCCGCCGCAACTACCACATCCATGATGCCCATGCCCACGCACTTGAAAACCACATTGCCCTCCTCGGAACCCACCGCGTCAAACTGCCCATTAGCTCCGAGCACCTCTCCGACCTCAACCAAGTGATCGCTAGGGACCTTCGCCTTGATAACCTCGCCCGCCTCCTCCAGAACCGCCTCCCGCGAGTCAACGTAAACGACGCCCCCTGCGCCGGAGAGCAGGGTCTCGGAGTCGACCTCGTGCATAGACGGCTTATACGATCCGATGAGCGATATGTAGCGCCTCTTCTTCTCCGCGGCCAGGTACGCCGCCGGGAACAGCGGCTCCGTCGACGGCGTGCAGCACATCACCGCGTCGCTCCCGCGCAGGGCCTCTCGCAGCTTGGTCTCGTACTCCTCGGGCGCAGTACCCTCCTTCGCAAGGAGCCGTACCTCGACCCCAGCGGCAGCGCACCGCTCCCTCAGGCGAGCCCCCAGGCGGTCCAGCGACCCGGGGCTGCGGTTCACCACCGTGACCCGCTGGACCTGGCCGAGCAGCAGCGCGAGGCGCACGTGCCACTCGGCCTGCTTCCCGGCGCCGAAGACGACGATGTTGGTCTTCGGCGCCGCCACTCGGACGAAGGGGATCATGCTGGCGAGGGCGGTGCGGAACGCGGTGATTTCCTCGGCGTTGAGGAGCCCCGTGAGCTCGCCCTCGGGCGAGAACACGTTGATGGCGCCGCGGGGGGCGCCGCCGTGGCCTGGGAGCGTGACGATTTTGATGCCCGTCGTGCGGGTATTGGACGCGGGCATGAAGAGGGAGGTGTGGCCCGGGGCGGTGGTGAATACCTGCCGCATGGGCTGGTGGACTAGGGGAGTGGCATTGGGAGAGGAGGAGGAAGCGGAGTAGTCTGCGAGGGTTTGCGATAGTGCGTCTAGGAGCTGGCGGCACTGGGATGCGGAGAGGTCGCCGAGGAGGGCCTGAATTTCGCGGTCTCTGAGGATTAACATGATGATTTGTGAAGTACTATTTCTTAATCCAGACTTGTTGTAAGTATAAGTACCTAAATAGCGTATATTTGTATGAAGATCCTATAGAATTTCCTGAGTATAGAATATTCAAAATTGTCGACCTTAGTGTATATATTAAATAATGAAGTTGTCATGATAGTACTATAACACCTTTTACGATGAAAGCTGCTCGCGGCTTGCGACGGGACTTGGTGAACGAACGGTGGGGAAAACGTCGCCGGGTTCGGAGGCATCGGTACTCATAGCCGAATAGTTGCTGAAATCCTCTATAGCACGGTGAAAAGGCATTCTCAGATATGACCTACATACAACAGGACAATATGATCTTGAAACTTCTTATTAATTGAAAACTTCTTTAGTAGGATTTGGATCAGAGTTAATATTTCTAATAGCCCCTTTTTTCTTAACCCCCACGACTCACTCTATTAAGTTTATTTATACTTGTAGGTATCATTGATGTCTGGTATAGTATTGACTATACGATTTTAAACATCCTAGGATAATATGGTAGCTCTTAGATCCTCAGTGGCCAATGATTAAATCTTGTTTTGCATTCCACTCAACGATAGTATATTCATTTTGCCCACTCAACTATCCATCAAAATTCAAGACTCAATACCAACACTACCCTGATCATGACCCCCAACCCTACCGCTTCCGAGCAACAAAACACTCTCTTCAAGTGCGCCGTGAGCCCTCTGCCCCTTATCCGCGTAGCATGCAGCCCGAGGAGTCTGGGCCGTCGAAGCTGCAGAACAGGACCAGCCACGCGGCCCGCCCCCGTACTCGTAGGACGCGGTCTCGGCGCCGCTGAACCCGGAGAGGTCGGGGTACATGGCGCGGCGCGGACCGGAATTTGGGAGAGACGTTCACGTGCCGCTCACGCGGTGAAGCCACGGGCTATCACAGCGCCCACGTTTACAGGTGCAGTGGGGAGGAGTCGTAGAAGTAAGGCAGGGTGAGTTGAGAAGCTTAGGCAAGGGGTAGAGAAACAAATGGCTAAAGAAGCAGCACTATTAGTGGTAGCCGCAGCCCTCCGCGGTAAATCGTGGGGGTCGTCAGCATCGACTTGGTTCTTGGTTGCTCGACGCCTTTATTCCCAGGTATTGCCTCCAAACTTCGATGCATCGTCATCGCGGGAGAGCGGGTTCTCGTAGTTACATTGAGCGTCCGAATGATGCCGGCCTCCCCCAGTCCCCCTATCTCTAATCCGGGGACGGGCTTGGCGGGCCTGCTCAGTGGTTAGAATGGAGAACTGGGTGGTAGGTAGGCTGCTTCGATTCGATACCCCATTCATCATCACGATACAGGCTCTTTTTTGATATTGGCTAGTGTTGGCCTGTGGTGAACCTCAGCGGTAGTTCAGCGGGACTGACCCAATAAAGAAAATACTATTATTGCTTCTTCTCATCAATGTACATGCCTATTTCCCCAACCCTAAGCGCTGGATACTACATGGTGTCTTTATATGCAAATATGGTGCATGTTTCAGGTTGTCTTATAAGTCCGAAAAGGTCAAGGCGATATTAAGTGGGAAACCGGCAAGTTATGTTACGTTCTATAATGATATATGTTGTATACAAAACATATTGGGCACCTAGGTATCAAATATGATGCATGTGTGCCTGCTTCTTGGTGGTAATGCTTTTAGAAGGGCATATTGAAGTTCATAACACCCTAACTTGAGGAGGATTGATCTCAGTTTCGGGACTTGGTCTATTCCCGGGCCAAGAAAGTAGACATCCTTATCCCTTTTTCTTTGATTTCCATTTTTTGATTAGTATCTTAAGTAGACTTAAAACTTGTTAACTGTCACTCAATCTGTTCATTTGAAGAGTCTGACAAGCGATGTAATAATAGACGACTAGCCTGTGATTTGCTTTATATTACACAGGTACCTTACCCAGAGCACTAGAGTGTTATTCTTGATGATCGATATGGTAACATAATTTACGACTATTGGAGTATAATATGGACAACCCCCCCATAAACGGCTTTCTCAAGTTTCCAGTTCGGGCAATTAGACGCTATGTTAGTGCGACACTCCATCTGGGTCTAATTATGCGGCCGTGAGTTGTCAGTCATCGCGGTACCACGCGGAAACCCTGGATCGGCCAGGTTTAGAGATCTGCCCTGTCCGTAAACACGGATTGGGCATCTCGGGCTTTGCACATTGGTATCTGTATGCGGGTAAGATCATAGATATTCCGGATATGTAGGTGTGTATGTAGGTACAATGTAAAAGAGACAACGGGGGAAATATGTCAGGGGCAAAAGAAAAAGGGGGGAAAGGAACGGTTTATTGCAGGATTTTATTGTATCTAGGTTAGATAGATATATCTTACATAGCACGTACCAGATGTACACTACTTCAGCCGGGTTTGGCTTCAATCTTGGCCGCTTGGTCATCGCTGAAGTAGGTAAGCGATTAGTGCGAACGTTCCGTGTACGTATAAGTGTAAGTGTAAATGTAGACGACCTCATGTCTATGTACCTGATAGCAATAGTGTTGCGTCCCGATGCAAGGATTTGCAGATACCTGACGCCAGACTACGAGTCAGTGGCCACACCTATAAGCGTAAGACTCATGAGAAGTTCCATAACTTGCATTTCGGGTACTTATATAGTAGGTAAAAATAAGTTATACCACCTGAGACTATATTATCCCCAATACTTATATTAGCCACTGTATTCCGCTGCAACCAATACCTACTTGACATTGTCTTTAAACTTGTTTCAGATACTATACAGGAAATCACGGCATATAGCCAATGACCTTATTAAGTTCATGCTATAACGTATAATAGAAAGACACGGGCAATGATCAAAGTATCATAGCTCTTTAATCACGAGGAGAGGGTTTTCAAAAGGAGGGGGAGGGGGGAGGGGTTTGTAGGTCTAAGTTAGTCCTAATGGGGATAATTGGGCGTCAACGAGCGCCCACGTTGGTGGCCTTAGCAGACCGGAGTCCACTAAGGGTGGGTGATGTGCGGCGGTAACGTGCACCCTAAAGTCATTGACCCATGAATCTAGGCCTCTGGGTTAGGTTCACTTTTGGAGTACTGCCCCTCCATAGATGGATGTATGCATGTACTGTACCTACCGACTTGCATGCTATTTGTGTCATCTGCAACTTCGACCATAGTATCTACTTCGTCATCTATATTTTGCAATGTTTATGCGTTAGGTACTATTACTTGTTGTTTCTTCAATGTTTTCTTCCTTACCTTCTACCCCCCTACCCCTTGCTCTTTTTTTTAATCCTTTCATCTTTTCTGCCCAACAATAAAAGTTACATACAATAAACAACAACGCATTTATTTCTCTAAACCTCACCCATATTCTCTTTGCTTTTTTTTTTTTAACTTCTTCCCATCCCCTTTTTCTTCTGCTCAGGAACACGTCTTCTAAGAAAAAAAAGGAACCATTGTTGACAACATTGACAACGCATGAAACAACAAACCGTTTATACTCCTCCCTGTATTTCTCTTTCTTTTCTTTGTAAAATCCGTCCATTCAAACCCCCCACTCTATTCCCCCCTCTTCACCCGTTTTGATTCCCGAACGGACGCTTCTCGGTGTCTATTCTCACGCCTCGACTTGCATTCCTTCTCCTTACCCTCGAGTCTTAAAGACACAACAAAATTAAACAAAAACAAGAAGGGAACTTAAAAAGGACTTTATCCTCTTATTCAAATTCTTTCTCTTTGTTTCTCAAGACTCTACCTGCCTCGTGTCTAATTAAATTACCACGCGCTTCACACAAAAAAGGAGATCACTTGCCAAGCCTTAGTATATCTCATCGCATCCCGCCCCTCCCCCCTTTCACATCTGAAGTACATAGCATTAAATTCAATATAAGACACAATATTTATTCTACAACAACCTTTTCTTGCTACTTCATCATATTCTACTTTTGATCATATCTTCCTTGCTGCTTTCGATACCAAACCCGGGACCAACCAGCAACAGCAGTACAACCAAACCAAAACCAATCCGTATAAGTGAGTAAACACATAATAAACCCCTCCACCCCACCTCCTTTTCCTTTCCCTCCCCCTTTTATAATACGAAATATCTTCACAACTTATCTAATAACGTTGAGCTCTTCTTCCAGAAACCAAACAAATAAAATAAATAAACCATGGCGTATAACCAACAGCCCACGAGCGACGAGCTCGCCGCGCTCTTCTCGCGCAACATGACCTTCCAGCCCGCCCCCTCGCCCCCTCAACAGCAACCCACCCCCGAGCCCGTGATCACGTACTCCATATCGCAGCACTACCACCACTCGGCGCACATAGCGCTGCAAGACGAAGCAGACCAACCACAGGAAACATCCGCACCCCCTCAGCGCCCCTCCTCCGAGCCCCTGCCCGCACCCCCCGCCGAGCAGCTCCTGCGCTCGCACGGCGTCGACCCCGCGGCCCTGTCCGCGGCGCAGCTGCAGCTCTACAAAACCGCCGAGCCGGCGCAGCAGACGCGGCTGGCGGAGCTGTGGCGCATCTGCCCGCCCTCGCCGCCGTACACGACGCTGTCGGCCACGAGCGTGGAGCAGGAGGAGCTGTTCGCGCAGCTGCGGTACGAGCAGCAGGCGCAACGCCAAGCCCAAAGCGACGGGTTCGGGGACGAAACCATGATGAGCCTGGACGGCAC
The DNA here is from genome assembly GCA_022578605.1 of Camillea tinctor. Lineage (NCBI taxonomy): Eukaryota > Fungi > Ascomycota > Sordariomycetes > Xylariales > Graphostromataceae > Camillea > Camillea tinctor. The sequence goes on from MU394053.1 coordinate 441,865, forward strand.
GCCGCTGACGCCGGTGCAGACGACCGAGGGCCGGTGGGCCGTGGCCGTGCCCTCGAGCCCGTACTACGGCGAGCCGTACATGACGACGGGGTACGAGGAGCTCGCGCGCCGCGAGTACGAGGAGGCGGCGCGGCGGCAGTTCGAGGAGGCACGGGCCCCGCCGAAGGATGTGTACAGCCACTTCGGGGCGGCGGTGGGCGGGCCGAATATGAATACCAATACTTATCGCGCTGCGACGGACCCGGTGTATAGTGGGCGCGGCGCGTGGGCCCAGCAGGAGGCCATGGAGAATCAGTATGGGGCTTATCAGATGGGTGGGATGGAGTTTTGAGGAGAGGGTCAAGGATGGGAGAGGGAAGGGAGGGGAGGGGGGTTGTATTATTACTGCCATAACTACTAGTATTGTACATAGCAGTTTTGTTTCTTCTTGTTGAGTTTTACATGTCGTCTTTGGGGGATAGGACAGTTTGTCAGAGCAGAGCGAAGCAGAATCACGTAGCCCTCAGCGGGGAGATAGACGAGTTTTTTTTACGATACCTTCATGTGGGTTAGGAGGGAGACGTAGTCACGGTTACGGAATACGAATGAAACGATTAGGATGCGATGGACATGTCTAATAACGGGCTATTTTCTTGTTATTATTCTCATTTTACTTTCCCCTCTCATTTCTACTCATGCCATAACAAAGGAACAGACTGGTGATGGAGAAGTCGTGTAAGGAAATCGCCTGCTTATGGCGTGTGAAGAAGGGGAAGGCAGACTAAGAAAGGCGGGTTTCTGCATATTACATAAATTACTCTTGCCATGTCATATATTAGGATGATGAATATGGGTGGTTTTCGAGATAGATTCTTCTCCTTTCTCTACTTTTTCTGTTTTATCTGTTTCGGTTCCTCGGTACCACCCCCCTTTTCTTTTTCACACATCTACCCCATTTCGCGGCATATATACATATCTAACCGACCAGCCCTTTCATTTTGCCTACTCCCTAGACCAAATGTCCCTTATATTTACTCTACCTTATTTCTCCACTAGCACTTCTCAAAAATGCACTCTCGGAGTCCATATAAACCAGGTGGGTGAACACGAGGTATGTCGGGGGGTTTTTTTTCAGTTGCCTTTAGTCGTGGAACCTCCCAGTACCCCGTCCCCCATACCTATCCCTTTATAACTATATTTTATTATACAGTCCTTGTCTTTGACGTAGGTGATGGGAGTTGTGGAGGCCTACACGAGATTCATAATCAATGGTCCACTTGTCTTGTTATAGCAGATCTTCCATACTATTAAGATCTAATGTACCTTGAACTTGAAGTCGTTAATCAAACTCGGAAAAATAGATTTACACATTCAAATAAGATGGGTTCAGGATTTCCGCTCTTGGTACCTAATGATGCATATGCCAATGTGCATTACTTGGATTTTATTTTCTATAATAAGGATGAAGGGATGCATTGATCTAAGCTGAATAGTAACGCCGACGTGCCATGAGAGGTAAAAGGAAACTATCGCAAATTTGTGAAACAAGGCAATCTACATAAATATAGAAATGTGGTTCCTAATTCCCCTAGTCCCTACAACAGTATGTTAAAATCAAATCAACATGGTTTAGCCTCCTTAAGCCCAAGTCTTCCTCCATCAACTCACGTAAGAGTGATCGTCACCTCCCTCACAAGGCACATTCTGACCATCAACCTCCAAGACGCATCATATATCTCCTTCATAACAGTGCCGTAGCTCCTGTCAGGTATTCCCAATACGTTTTCCTTCAGCAGTTTGTGCAGTTTGTACCCCATACAACTCTTCCACCAAGGCACAGGACTCTCGTCAAGCACCATCTTTGATCCGTACCTCCTTTTCCAAAGGCTCTCCGCTGACTCTTCCGCAGGTGGGAACTCTTTGAGGCGATTCTGTATTAGTTGTAACCACTTGTCAGGATCACAACCTAGACCGCACGACTTAAAATGCCGCCCTATTTCATCCCGTTCATTGTCCCTTAGAAAAGGTTCACTGGCGGCGGTAAGTTGCTGTAGGAACTTCGCGGTTATGACCTCTTTGCTAGGGGATGTTAATCTAAGGAGGAGATCTGAGAAGAACGAAAGATGCTTAAGTAAATCGCGACCGTATACTCTGTCCCCGCATTGTTTGAGTGTATAGATGTCCGGGAATAGAATACTTATGTCTTCCTCGTCCAACTTTTCGAACGTCCCTTTATTTACGCCTTTCATTAAATAGGGTACGTATCTAGAATTGGGTCCGTAGTCGTTTGAGAACATTCTGGATAAGAGATTCTCGCTCACAATTCCACGAATAAGCAAGAGCTGAGGAAGAGAAAACGACACTTTACCACCTAGGAGTTTCGAGAAATGTTCAGCTAAGGATAAGAGGGGTACGGTCCGAAACCCTTTACTGGTGACTTGTTCGTAGGATGAGAGTGAATACGACAGTGAACTGCGGTTCAAAATTGTGCTTGTCGGGGTTTTGGTGTTGCTAATGAGTGTGTACTCGAATAAGGAGAGCACCTGTTCATTGCCATTGACCTTTTTGGCCATGAGCATACTGAATAGGGGTTCGGAGGACTGGAAACAAGCTGTCCAGTTGGGTATTAGACTTGGTTCTAGACTAGAGGACCTAGTGCAGTAGAGGATTGTTTGCTGGTTCTTACTGAAGCTGTTTAAGTGGATGATGGCAAGTTTCAGGGAACGACTTTCTTGACTATATTCCCAAGAGAGGATAGACTGTAGCTGTGTTCGGTCCGATTTCGCAATTAATTCTTTTCTTCCTTGGACACTCCAGTCGGGAACCCATGATGGCAGTCCCGGTATTGATTGGTATTGTTTCCCGGCTCTGTAAAGCATAGCATCCCAACCATATATAGACCCGAGATGCAACGCAATTTCTCTGTAGACATGTACCTCGTCATGACTATAATCCGCTTTGATATTGTTATGGGAACCATCCATTGCAAGCAGGCCTAATAGAGCAAAGACCTTGTCGCGTGGATCTGTTGCTTTACTGCCCCGCGCTAAGTCCAACAGACGGAGGAATTGGTTAGGGAGAGTATAACTCTCATGGTTAAAATGAAGAGCCGCTGGGGAGGTAGATAGATTGGACGACTTTGAACATTTAACAAGAGTGTCCCAAGGTAATGATTTCCCGCCACATATCAGAGTCTTCTTGTGACGAGATAGGGCTATCTCCTGAAGGACCCATATTCGATGAAAATAATCTCTTTCCAGGAAATGACCAAGTGACTGCCAGAATCTCTCAATACGTTGTTCATTATTAAATGTCTCGGGTAGTTGATTCTCTGGAGACAAGGTAGGAAGAGTATCAAGAAGCCAGTCGCTATCATCCTTAGCTTCTCCGACATATATCAGGAGACGGGTTGCGCGGGAATAAATTCTGGACATCAATGAAACCTGATGTCCACGTTCGTCGTCATTGTCCTGGTCAATGCAGATGGCATCAATCCACATATGAGGGCGATCGTATGAATGTCGTATACGCCTCAATATCATCTCGCAATTGCGTGTGACTTTGATCGTCTTTCCAGATACTGAAATTTCTTTTATTCTATCCCGATTGCCAACCTCATCGGCCCAAGTATATGAGATTGCGTAGTACTCGTAAACCGGTGCTTCATCTAGATCACAAACTTTAACCTCACACCGAATACTTGTCTCAAAGCTGTCGGGAATCAAGCGAATGAGTCGGATACCAGTGCGCTGCTTGATCGGAGGGAGGATACAATATCTAAACGAACCACAACTTTTACAAGTTTCGAAGTAACCATCGAAGGCTTGGTCAAGTCGGCGGCAGGAGTTGTTATGCCATGATCTACTTTCTGAGCCCATCGTTTCCGAGTCCATCGTTTCTGAGTGATTTAAAATTTTTATTTGAACAAGGCCGAAAGGACAGTGATTATATCGATGAAATCCATCGCCATAGCAAGGCAACAAAGCGGGTTTAAGAAGAACCCCAAGGAGGCCGCACATGCCCTACAATCGGTAGGCTCTCTGGTCTGCCTTAATGTCGTGTAACTCCTTAGGACGATCAAGTGCATCGAGATATCATGTGATTTACTCGCAGCCATTCAGAAAGAATGAGTATGCCTCTGATAGTGGCAACGAAGCAAGTTAAATTAAAAGGCAGAAAGGCTGTGCATGGTCTGTGATTGATAGGTTGTCCAGCCTGGCTTAAGGTATCATGTGCTTATCCTGCCATTTAGAGAGAATAAGTAGACAAACAAGGGTACTGACAGTTGGCCAAATCAGAACATGGCAGGACATCAAAGGGTTCAAGTGTTTTGTAAGGCTTGGTAACAAGGCGAAGTCACTGCTCAAATCCAAAAAGGAGAGGGAAGGATAAATATAATGTGTTTCATATATCAAATATCTTAATAAATCGGGAGCGTAAATAGACTATCAGGTTTTCCGCGTCCGTGGAATTTCCACTTCTGCGGAAGTTGGGAGTCGTTTAGGCACAAATACACTCATCGCTTCTTGTTTCGTTTCTTTGCCTTGCCACCGCCCTGTGATTGGCTGCCCGTTGCCTTGGGGTTGGGGAGATCTTCAACGCTCTTCTCTAGCAACTCGAAGCCTTCGGCAGAGTCCGTGGAAGGGGTACGCTGAGGCGGGTCCGAGTCGTCGGCATCGTCATTGACAACCTCGTCGATAACCTCGTCTTCAGTTTCCTCGTCCGAGCTCTCGGCATTTTTAGATTTGCCAAGTACCTTGCCGACAGTCACAGCGTATAACCAGCCTGGCAGCTTGAAGAGCGCAGTATCTCTCAAGGTAGGCTTCGCTAGTTCGTTAGGCTGTTGGGCGTTAGTTGGTTTGTTACAATATTTTGGGGTACGAATTGGCACTTACATCGAGGAGGAATTCGCCGGTATTGCCATCGGCGTCTTCCTGCTCGAGATACACATCACCGAGAGAATCGACGACAAGAATCTTTCCGTTTTCGGCCACGACCCTCTTCTTGGCTCCAGTGGGGCCCTGTGCTTGCGTTTGGGGTACTGGTGTCGCGCTGCCGCTAGCTTGCTGCTTGCCACGACCTCTGCCGCGGGTTGGTCGCTTGCCATCCTTTGCTGATTCCTTGCGGGCATCTCGTTCTTGCATGCGACGTTGCTTACGGTTCATCGGCATGGGAAGTTGATCATCATCCGCAGGTGGCGGGGGAGGGGGGGCAGCAGGTGCAGCAGCATCCACTCCTGGGATACCTAGGTTGTCTCCCCAAGCAGCGTGGCGCGCAAACTTGATGTAGCGCTCGACGAACTCGCGTTGACGCTTCCAGCTCATATAGAGGGCTAGGTAGTGGAAGCCTCCTCCGCCCACGAGCAAGCAGCCCAGAAGCACCGTGCCTAGACCTGGTCGGTAACGGCTGTAATAGTATTCAGTGCCTTTCCAGACGGGGAAACCATTGGCCATAAAGTGGTCGTATCGGTCACGGCCAGGCCCACGAAGAATATTGGTGACCAGGGACAGACGGGTCTGGCGCTCCGAGGCTTTCTTAATAGCAGCCTTGATCTCAGCTTGGGTAGGAGGCTTCGTCACCTTCACACCAGGCTTTTTCTTGTCGCCCTTGGCCTTGTTCAGTTTTGTGCGTTCGGCGGTCAGCTGCTGCTTGACCTTGTCCGGATGCAAGGCCTTCGATTTCTTCTTGTAAGCCTTATTTATTTCATCTTGGGTAGCCGACGAGGTCACCCCGAGGAAGTCGTAGAATGTCACGTCGGGACCTTCGTGGACGGATATTTCGTCGCGAACGCGGAAGATCTCGCGGTCTGTACATGAGGAAGACAACTATTAGCAATCTCAAAACTGCAGAACATAGATAAATGATGAATTGAGATGTTTACACACCTTCTTTAGTCCAAGCTGCCGTCAGAGGAGTCAGTAGGGCTAAGAGGCCGACAGAGAAGATGGAAACCCTCATCTTCGCACGCCACCGCCCGAGTCACAAGGGCGTGATCCGACCAAGTTAAAAATATGTATCTTTATCTCGTCACTTTAATGTGTGATGTACCTTGCCGATGTGGATGCTAAACAGGTTAATTGCGTAGCATAAACATATTCGTACGTTGTAGTAGTTGTGTGTAATGGGAACACGAAATTATTAGAAGTTTCTCAAGGGAGAGAAGAAGAAAAGTAAGTTTTGGTGTTTTATTTTTATTTTTATTTTTATTCTTATTTTTTTAATATTGAATTGGCAATTGCAAGGTGTCGACATTGATGTTACAAAAAATCGGGGTGGAGATTCCCATCTAGGCCTAGAACCTAGTGGGTTTAGTCTCAGTTTAGTTAAGCAGATCGGATTTCCAAATTATTATGCATCCTTTATTGGCTTACTTCCTTTGCGTGCCGAGTTTTGATTGGACCAAAAATCCTATAGTTGAACTTTATATGCTAACAGGCTTGTCCATATATACTAGTCAGGTCAATATCTGCATACATACCTGTACGCCAACATTAGACAATCCTGTGATATCCAAAAAGCTCTCATTTTTGTGTAGGCATATGTTAAGGAATGGTTGTTGAAATTATGAAATATTAGATAAGTACTGACATGGGAATGAATCACATAATATCTACTATTTTAACAATCCCAGATAACCTGTTTGGTAGTAGACACCTCCGCGAGAATAGCAGGGAGCATACGCAGTTACGAAAGCCTTCAACCTTCATGTCATATTTTCGTTTATTCGTAATGGCTAACACACGGCATCATGACCCAAGTAATAGTCAGTCAGATACCTAGGTACCCACCAAAAAAAAAAGAAAAAAAAAAGAAAAGAAAAACAGAGCAGATTCTCTGCTCCACTAATAGCTATCCCTCGCGATGCATATGCATAGAAATCACAAGACTACATTAGCTCACCCGTCTAATCATCGTAAGCCTCCTCATACTCCTCCAGGTACTCTTCCCGCGCCTCCTCCAGCTCCTCCTCCTCGCTGCTGCTCGCCGACGAGTCGTTGGCCGCAGCCAGGGCCTCCTCGTAGTCCTCGCGGGCAGAGCGGACCGACTCGCGGTCGCTTCGATCGACGTACTCGCCCTCAGCGTTGTACGCGGGCTCGTAGACGGGCTCGTAGACGGCCGCCGGGGCAGCAGCAGCGACGTACTGCGTCTCGTGGCGGCGCTCGTCGTCCGAGTCCGAGTCGTCTGAGAATATTTCGTTAGTAAGAAATGTACTTAAGACGGGAAATACGGAAGAGAGCTCACCCAAGGCATTGGCTATGAGAGCTCCGCCGATAACACCTGCGGCCAAACCACCGGCAGCATACATGGCTCCGCTGTGACCCTTCTTCTTCTTCTCCTTCTTGTCTTTGTCCTTATCCTTGTCCTTGTGGCCTTCCTCGCCGTACCCACCGTGAGCGCCGTGATCGCTGTAGCCATAATTTTGACCCCCCTCTCCGCCGTGGCCGCGATAATCACCATGACCAGAATCGCGACCCCCGCCGTGGCCAGATCCGTGACTATCGTACCCACCGTATCCACCACCGTGCCCAGGTGCGCCTTGAGGAGGTCCTTGAGGAGGGGGGTACCCGGACCCTCCGTGAGACTCGCCACCCCATCCGCGATGATCGCCTCCCGCCTCGGGGCCGCCTGTATGGCTACCCGGTGCTTCCCACTGCACACGGCCGGTGGCTTGTTCGGCGTAGTACCACCGCTGGTAGTGCTGGTCGTACTGGGGAATCCAGCCTGACGGGAGAGGTGGCTTATCCGGAGGTGGCGAGTACACCGGTCCTCCGCCTTGCGGTGGAGGGCTGCTGTACTGGCCCTGTGGTGGAGGGCTGCTGTACTGGCCTTGTGGCGGAGGACTATTATACTGGCCTGGCGGGGGAGGACTGTTGTACTGCTGTGGGTACTGGCCCTGCCCCTGACCCGGATAGCCTCCATCAGAGCCGGATGGTGGGGGGCCGTCGTACGATGACTGGTGCTGATTCGAGTATCCGTAAGGCTGTTGTTGCTGCTGGCTATAGTTGCCGCCGCCACTGCCGTGCTGTTGTGACGGGGGTGGGTATTGCTGATGTTGTTGCTGTGCTGTCACAATGGTTAGTCTCATTATTTTAATTCATGATGACAATTATATTCAACTCAGAGTGAGTGAGTTAGGGTAATGGTTGATGATACTAACATGAATAATAGTCTCCTCCCCCTTCCCTCTCTCTCTTGTCAGGGCCGAGGTTCAGATCATCAAGCTTGCTAACGAGTTTATTGAAGAAAGACATGGTGTGCTAGAAGTAGTAGGGGAAAACACTACGTTCAGTGTTGTCGCAAACCTATGAAAGGGCGGGTATGCAGATTTTAAGAGAACCTCAGAACCAGTAAATAATTCTCTAACAGCCTTGGTTGAAATAAGTCGAAAGAAGGTGGAATGTTGCGATGTTTCTCTGTTGGCGCTTTTGTTTTGGCTTTGGTAGGCTGTGCGGGGCGAAGGGATGCGATTATCAATTAAACCTCGAAGGAATATCACACGTGGGGACCCTGAGCTTATCGGTTGAAGATCTTTGTGATCAATTATATGCAGTTAGTGAGTTTGCCATTCTAGTATACATACCTAGGTAAGGTGTGAGGCTTCGAGCTGTAAGTAAGTACCACTACCTACCTACCTAGGTAGTAGCAGTGTCCACTACAAGTTTATTTATATAAATCGGCAAACCGGCATCATATGGGGAACCTTATTCCTCTCTGGTCATACGGTAACCCTGCCAAAAGCAACGGTTCCTGCCGACTTCAGGCGCTTTTCCAGCTGCCCAAGGATATGTTTCGATTCCCTAACAGCTTGAGGTGCATTAGCGTCATTAGTGTCTCAGTTAGGTGGTGTCGGCGGCCTCTGTTATTCGTTAGAAATACGCTGCTGCCAGCCCTATTAGTGTGCTCTACAACTACATGCACTGTAAGTCTGAAGCTATGGTCACACTGAATCCTATTCTTTATTCCGCTTCTACATCTACATACCACACCCCCCCCTTTCCCCATCCTAATCCTAATCCACTAAATAGCAGCTGCTTTTCTTGCCCCGCCAAAAATAACAGCATCGACATCACTTTCAACCTCTCCCCTGAAATCAGCCGCAAAGGTTCCTTCTCAACTTATCCTATCACACCCTTGGATTTCCCATCTATAGTACTTCAACCCAGGACATACCTTCTTAGCTATCTAACATACTCGATCTGTAACAATGTCTGGCTGGGGTGGTCACGATCAAGGAGGATACGGAGGTGGTGGAGGTGGCGGCGGTTATGGGGGTGGAGGTTATCATCAACCTCCTCAAGGCTATAATCAACACGGTCCCCCTTCAGGTGCACCCCCTCAACAACATGGCTACGGACACTACGGACCTCCTTCCGGTACTCCCCCGCAGCAGCACGGCTACAATCAATATCCACCCCATTCCGGTCCTCCTCAATCCCAGCAGCATGGGTATAACCAGTACGGCCCGCCGGGAGGTCCCCCGCCGGGGCAGCATCAAGGATCATCAAACCAGTACGCGCCGCCTTCTCATCCTCCTCCCCAGGGTCTAGACAACTACGGCTACCCGCTCCAGACCGGCCGATCCAACCAACCCCCCGTTCAAGGATACGGAGGTCACCACCAAGCCGGTCCTCCACCCCCAACTGCTCCACAGCAGTTCGGTCACGGAGCACCGGATGGATATACCTTCCAGTACTCCAACTGTACGGGAAAGAGAAAGGCTCTCCTGATCGGTATCAACTATTTCAACCAGCAAGGCGAGCTGAAGGGGTGCATTAATGACACCAAGAACCTTTCTTCTTTCCTCATTGAGAAATACAACTACAAGAGACAGGATATGGTGAGTACCTGACCGAAACACATATACTCTCTGAAGGAACGTACACCGCATAGATCCGCTAACCTAAGCCTAGATCATTCTGACCGATGATCAACAAGATCCTGTCCTGCAACCTACCAAAGCCAACATTCTCCGTGCTATGGAGTGGCTGGTCTCGGGAGCACGCCCTAATGATGCCTTGTTCCTACATTACTCGGGGCACGGCGGACAGACAGAGGATCTGGACGGAGATGAGGAAGATGGCTCCGATGAAGTGATCTATCCCGTGGATTACAAGCAAGCTGGCCATATCGTCGACGATCAGCTCCATCAAGTTGTAGTCAAGCCTCTGCAGGCAGGTGTCAGGCTTACGGCTATCTTCGACAGCTGTCACTCGGGCTCAGTCCTCGATCTGCCATACATTTACTCGACCAAGGGTGTCCTCAAGGAACCGAATCTTGCAGCCGAGGCTGGCCAAGGTCTGCTCAATGCGGTTTCCGCATATGCGTCGGGTGACACGGCCGGAGTCGCCAAGGCCATCTTCGGGTTTGCCAAGACGGCCTACCGTGGAGACGATGGATACAAGAAGACGATGGAAACCAAGACCTCCCCCGCCGATGTCATCATGTGGTCCGGCAGCAAAGATGACCAGACGAGTGCCGACGCGACAATCGCATCTCAGGCTACCGGTGCCATGTCTTGGGCGTTTATCACGGCTCTTCAGCAGGATCCCAAGCAGAGCTACGTTGAGCTTCTTAATAGCATCCGAGATGTACTACAGACCAAGTATACACAGAAGCCTCAACTTTCATGCAGTCACCCTCTCGGTAAGTCGAGAAACCAGCACGGTATAACACCTATTTCGTTGTATAAATGCTAACGTTGAGACTTTTTTTCCCAGATACCAACCTTTTGTTTGTGATGTAAGCGATGGGTGATGGAGCTATGGCTGGGCTGATAATCAGATGTAGCTGTGTAAGGTATGGTGATTTATACTATATAAATCACGAGATTTCAAAAATAAATCACATGCAAATCGGTGATAGCCTCACCTAATTAAATACTTAGATTAGAGTAACTTACATGGAAACGCGTGATGCTCTTCTGTCTCCCTTCTACCTCTATACTACTATTCGAATTCGTACCTAGCCTTCAATACTCAAACCCCTCATCACAAGTGGCAAATGGTTACGTATATGACACCACAATTAAGCATGTCAGGGGGTGCATGTATCCAGGACTTGAGGAGAGGGGGATTAAACGGGGTCCAGGGGGGGGGAGGGGATAGGGGGATAAAGAAATTGGGGAAGTGGGGCTGTCAGGAGGTCTGTCTGATCTTATCTTATCGAAGGACCCCGCTGTGACATCCGTCAGGTAGGTATGTAGTGTACCTTAGGCGCCCGCCTACTAAACAGACTTTACCCTACAATAGATCCTAACCTAACCTAACCTAACCTACTACATGCCACCTCTTACGCTTCCTTCAGCTCCATTATAATCCATCACCAACAACCCTCCTACCAAGATCACCTGGATGTTAACCTCAGGCCCAGATCCAGACCCGGACTAAGACTGGAAAGCGCCGATCTCGTCTTCCCCTAACCCGCAAAATATGCTTGACCCGCTTCGTCGCTAACCCCTTGCATCGGCCTAGAGGGTCAGGCTTATACTTCTCAGGTACATACATAGGTTATATCACCTCTTCTTCCCACCCATTACCACAAAAACGAAGTGATGGAAGGCCCTTCGTATTGGTCTTATGTAAACGGGAGTGACTTTTCTGAATCGAGTAATGCCAATGCTGTGGTCCGGCGTGCGCCGCCGCCCCCGAGGCGCCAGAACCAGAACTCTCCCACACTCCAGACTCTTTTCGGGATCTATCCGATCCGGGAGCGCATCGTGCGCTGCCTTGAAACCCGCGATGTTCTCCGCTTGTGCGAGACATCGTGGGCCATGCGCCACGACATCAAGGCAAACGAGTGGGATATCAACGTCAAGCTGGGACGCTTTATCAAGGATCCCGCCGGGTTCAGGAGTCAGCTAGGCCGCTCCGACGCTCTGATATCGGGGAGTTTCGCGCTGCAGTTCTTCGAGCGCATCATCTGGCCTGAGTCGGACCTGGATATCATGGTCCAGGATGGGGAGAGTCTCGAGGGCCTGTCCAAGTTCTTAACAGAGAAGGAAGGTTACGAGATGGCGGGAGAGAGGACCTTCACCGAGGAGGGCGATGATATCTTAGGGTACCGGACCAGCGACTTTCCAGACATGAAGAAGGTAGGTCACAAATCCAATGCGGACCCCTGACTGCTTTCTGCTGCAGTACATCTAAGGCTAACAGTTAGTATAGACGCAGACGTACATATACCGCAAGAAGCATGACATTGCCTGGAAGAAATCTAACTATACCGGAAGAAAGGTTCAGCTCATAGCCACGTACGGTCCCCCGGTCCAGGCGATTCTACGCGGCTACTACACGACTGCGCTCGTGAACTTCATCTCCTGGAATAAAGCCTACTCTATATTCCCCCGGTCAACCTTTCTTTCGCACGAGACCATACCCCTGAAATCAATGGATGAGTATTTCGGTTCTCTACATGCGAAATACAGCCGCCGCGGGTGGCGAATGCGCACCGAATCCGTCATGGTCGAGGGTCTGAGCCAACCGGACCCCTTGGGAAGCCTAGCCAAGAAAGGCAACCGGCGCGTCGGGGACCGCGACACCTGGATCATCCAGCTGGACACGTCGTCGGTCGCGAAGCCGTCCAAGCCCGACTTCGTCCTCGAGTACTCGTGCTTCCAGATCGCGGGTCTGCAAACGCAGGGCGTCGGGGTTCGCGGGCTGCACGAGTGGAACGAGGTGCGGTCCTCGCTCAACCTGAGCATCTACGCCGGCCGCTTCCAGTCGCACTCGCTGCGCTACAATTACACGTACAGTTACGATTACGAGGACCCCGATTATCACACCCCGCTGCACCTCTTCTGGGACCAGCTCGGCAAGCGCATGTCGCGCAACACTCTCGGCCAGCTCATGAAGCTAGGCCAGGCCAAGGTCGATGAGATCGTCGGCGACCAGCCCCCACATTCGGTCGTCTTGTATGAGCTCGAGTTCGAGCACCCCGACGGCTGGGATTATTACGATGACCTGGTCCCGTTGCTGTATGATCAGATGGAGTCGAATGGTCATATTTGAGTTTTATCATGGGTTAGCATCACTAGAGGGTGTTTCTCCCGTTAAACATAGGTAATCAGATGTATTATCTGCTTGTCTTTTATCGAGTTACATTTTTGACACGCCGTAGTAAGGCGCATGTTGTTACAGGATGGAGAGAAAGGCGACATTGTCCAAGTGTCGGCTGCAACTCCAGGAATGAAGTACAGAATCCCGAGGGTTTGCATTTCTTTTTACCGATATGCATGAAGGGAACGATTGTTGGTGCAGATGAATGATGGTTTTGTATTTTTAGCGATGTAATGAAGGCGTGTTACTTTATGATTTACTTGTTGTTTTGCTAAGTTCCCTACAGGAGTATTTGGGAGTTTCAATATATTTTATCCTAACCCTAACCCTGAGTATATCAGTTCTTCCTTCATACCTAGAGTTAGAGCAAATGCCAACTCGTATATCACGGTGCCGCAATTATGACAAGTATCTATAGTTGTAAATATAGAAACTCGTCATTTGTATAAACAAGGCAACATGCGTGATTACCCGGGGGAACTGCTGACTAGGCACAGTTTACTATACATAGGCATCCTTCAGTAGATGAGATATAAGCCAAAAGCTAGCGCGAGGCGTATATGGGTAAGCATGTAATACTTGCAACAAAGGATCAGACTTGTTTTATTTTCTACATCAACGTGATATTTTCACAAGACCAACGCCGCTCTCCAACCTGAATATACCCGCGCCACTATCTACATCGGTACCTATGTTAAGTAAACCCCCTTAAAATAAAGCCAGCGCGTTCGGCGGCGACCCGACTAGTCCTGTGATGTTCATCGGCGCCGAGGTCAGCAGGAAGCTGTAACGCCCGGTCTTCTTGCAGTGCGCCGACAACGCGCTGAGATCCCAGAGCTCGCCGATAGGCATACCGAACATAGCTAGGAGCCAGGGGTGTAAGTCTGGAAAGAAGAAAGCAGTCGTTAGTTAGGTTCAATAAGGGGGGGGAGGAGGAAAGAAGGAAATCTATCTGCTCCGTCTCCTTTTCACGGCCCCCTTTTCCCACTCCACAGTGCTTCCTTCTCCGTGTCTACCCCCTTCTTCTCCGCAAGCCACCTATGCAACCAACCAACCCTCGGCATCCCTCCCTCCAAAAAAAAGCAAAGTCACAACCGCAAACAAGGAATAATGTAAAACTCAGAGAAAAAAAAAAGGTAGGCAGAACTCACACAAATCCTCCGGCCCCCCCACCTCCCCATCCTCTTTCACCGGCATCAGCGCCTCAAACGCCCACGCGTCCCCCGCCACCGCCGCGAAATGCCGGTCCCACAGCCACCGCGCGCTCTCCCTGCACCCGTGCATGCCGGCCAGCTTCCCCGCCGCCAGCTTGCCCATGGTCTCCGCCGAGGGCGGGTTCCGCATCACGTCCGTGAGCCCCGTGCGCAGGACCAGCACGTCGCCGGGGCGGAAGGCCACCCCCTGCGCGGCGGCGATGGTCTCGATCTGGGCGACGGTGATGCGGTGGCCGTCGAGGGGGTGCGGGCTTATAACCTCCCCCTCTCCCCTCTCTCCGGACTGGGACTCGGCCCACGCCTGGAAGTCGATCAGCACGCCCCGCGCGACCAGCCCGCCGCGCGTGTGCCAGTGCTCGAGCGTGGGCGCGCTGCAGAGCGAGGGGTCCTCCGCCGACGCGCACAGCGTCTCGCGCGTGGCGCGCAGCCCGTTGTACGACAGCCCCGTGCCCTGGTCCGCCCAGTGCACCAGGCTGTCCCACTGGCTGCCCGACTGCGTGTTGAAGTGCAGCTCGTCGTCCCAGCCGCACCCCGTGCTGAGCCCCGCCTCGCGGAGCGTCATGCGCGGGTGCGTCGTCGCGATGCGGCCCGGGGCGAGCGGCGGGAGCGCGTCGAGCGGCCAGCTTTTGCGCGCGCGCGTGGTGAGTACGAGCGAGAGAAGGGCACGCGGCAGGCGGATGTGGGCTTACTTCAGTGAGATCGATACCCCGTCCCGGGCCTCGCCGTACGCGCCCCGCACTACTTCCGGGGTGAGCAGGTTCAGCGTCCCCAGCACGTCCTTCTTCCCGTCTTTGTCGAAGATCCCCCATGCGCAGCCCTGGGGCATGCCCGGCACCGGGGGCAGGTCGTCGAAGTTGGGGAGCTGGGAGGCGTCCATGGTTTCGTGTCTGTCTGGCTGTCCGTCTGGCTTGTCGCCTACCTGTCTATCTACTAACCCAGCTATCTGCCTTTAGCTTTACGTTTCAACGTTCTCTTGTTCGTGTTCGGATCTCGAGATACGATAGGTAGGTGAGTATGATATAGTAGTTTTATCCGTTAGAGCGTATAAAATAGAGGGGTTCCAGATCGGGCTCGGCTTTGATTGGTAGAAGAGCGTCTTGATATAAACAAAAAATGTATCTATGTATGTAGGGTTCTGTTTGTCTGCAAGGACATGGGTAGTCGCAAGTGTTTGCGACTTATACATACTCATTACTTACCCAGGTTACAGTGTGTTACGTAGCCTAGATGCCGCAGTGCACTCAAGTGCTGAGAATTCTAGACTTACCTGCTTTGCTTACCTAGCCGATTGCAGAGTGGGTTACTTATAATATGTGCCAGGATAAAAGAGCCGGGTACTTTAGCTACATGTAAGTCTGATGCTTGGAGGAAGCTGAACAGGATGTAGTATGGGGAAACGAACATGGAAACCTGGATCTTTAGAGGGGAAACTTCACCATTATACAAATGCCTTCGTGGCATTTGTCGATTGCCATGATCCCCATCTCCTTGCATGACACTATCCACCTCTACTTGCCTATTGGATCGTAGTCATGACCCTGATTTTTGGAACTAACAGGCATGGCATGTCAAGGCGGAGGCTCGGTATCTCTCTTTTTTTCTATTCTTCTCTTCTGGTTCGCTTTCTGTTTCTGTTTCTGTTTCTGTTTCTCTTTCTCTTCCCGTATCTACCCCTCCCCTTTCCTATTGTTTTGGCGCTGTCTCGCCCCCTGTACTGTCAAACATTGTTCTTGCTTGACCGAACCGCGGCCTCCGGCAGTCCGCGGATTGCGGATACGTGCGTACGCAAGCTTGTACGCAGTTAACGTGAATAGTATAGCGAGTCACGGCTAAGTTAGTATAGGCAAGTATACCTTTTCCAGGTTGTGAGATAACTTGTGTGACTAGGGATTGATGATGGTTCGTTATGTTTCAGAGGGGTATACACGTCCGATGATGCCACAATCCTAGATCGTAGGTTTATTCAAATTCATAAATTATAAATAAGAAAGTCTTATACCTGGCTTTACATTGAGAGCAATGTCACTATTTGATAGCTTCCGTTATGGGGCAATCCAATTGAAAATAATGGTTCTTGGCTTGGTAAGGAGGGGAAGCATTCTTAGGACGGGATAGCTTTCCCTTCTCTTTTTCGTCAAAGGGGAAAAGGACGTGAAATTCGTTTGCTCCCAATTCTACCACCCCTTTTCAAAACTTTCTTTACACAGCAAAAATCTCAGCTGCAAGTTTCGTAAATTTGTGTTAATACATCCAGGGACTTAACTATGTACTTATCACTATACTATTAGTTGTATAGATGTCATCAACCCTTAGATATGACATCCTGTTGTCAGCAACAAAAGTAAGTCTAGCAACTGTCAGCGATTAACATCCTGCTAACAACACATGGTAGTCGCTGACATTTGTGGTACCTGATCGTCGAGAACCCCTCTCATCTTCCCTTTCCCCTATTTGCCGCATGGGTTACTTAGTGCAAAAGTACCTAACATATGTATGCGTAGGTGATTACATGCTTCAACGTATAACATAGCACATAGCAGGTAAACTCAACATATCTAGTACTTATAGCATAAACTATCCACTATGTCAACCATTGATGTAGGTTACTATCGTACGGGTTCGACACTAAACTTTAAAATCAAGCCTAGTGCCATCTATTATACCAACTAAAGGGTAGATACCACCATACCTCCCTAGGTACTCATGCTTGACTCAACAAATATCTTAGTTAGCTGTTTCCAGCAGGATGGTACCCTCTCTTTTGCTTGAAATAGTAACACATATCATAACGTTTATGTAGTCACGCGGCTTGAGTAAACATGAAAGAATCAGCCAGCCAAAAGAACCTCTTATAGAGATCTTCCCTCTGCAACGAGCAGAAATACCTATCACACAAGTACCGGCAACAAGACTCTATAACCCCTATCCCCGGAAAACAGATGTTTCGAGGAACCTCGGGGGTCATGTATTCAGTCATTGTTCTTGCAGTTTTGATGTTCCGAATACGACTCCACCTCACAATTGCGCTATGAATCCCTGCCCATGCTAGTTTTTGACGTGGCATCCGAGCCCCCCTTTTCTAGCTTCCCCTCCTCAAACCCTTAGATCTGACGAACCTCCAATGGTGGCGTAACCTTGAGGAAAGTCTTGGCTGCCCACTACGGCAACAGCGGGGCTTCCACGGTAAGTTGAATGAGTGCGTTATGAGACACTACGTAGGTAGAGAGTTGCTAAATGAACCATCAATGATTAGACAAATACATGTGAATTTGGTAGTATAAGGACGAGATCAGTTCAAAAGTGAAACACGGTCAGCTTCATCAAAAGTCAAGAATGAAACAGCAACATTTACGGTCTTTAACGTACCTGGTTTACTTGTCAATAACCGCCAAGCTAGCGATTATCGTATGACGGCAGGAATATACGGTGGGCTTCTGGTCTTGATGGTGGGCTAGATCTAGGCCATGGAGATGTGACTACGTACCTATATCCGTGCCTCGACCTGCTACACCCCCCGTATATAAGTATCGGTTGTGTCTCCTCCTTCCCGTAGATAGTACCGCATCCAAACTACACGATAAACCACCCCCCACCGTGCTTCATTATGGCAGACTTCGCAGCAGTGCAAGAAAAATATGCGGCAGAGGCTCAGAAGCGCGCACGCCCCGAGGGAATTGCACAGTTTCAAATACTCGCACAGAGTAGCTCGGAGCGGCTTCGCCATCTAGTCGACGATATATGGGCTGACCACGCAGCCCTTGATGCTCAGACCCCTCCCATTAACAATGGAGACTCTCACAAGTTTCTTATAGTTGGCGCGGGCATATGTGGCCTGCTAGGAGCTGTCAGACTTATTGAACAGGGGTTCACCGCGGACCAGATAAGATTCGTCGAAACTGCCGGCGGTATTGGAGGCACGTGGTATTGGAATCGGTATCCAGGACTTCACTGCGATGTTGAAAGCTACATCTACATCCCACTTCTGGAAGAGCTGGGCTTTATGCCATCCCACAAGTATGCCCCAGGCATTGAGATTCGCAACCACCTGAATGCGGTGGCTAAGAAATACGACCTGACCGATAAGATACTCTTCCGTACGCAGGTGGAAAAGCTCGAATGGGACGATGCTTCCCGCGCCTGGAAGACCGACATGGTCACAAAAAGAGGCCCTAAGGGCCAAGACGCCTCCCGTCTGGAAATCAAAGCTGAGTTCGTTTACTTAACGGCCGGACTCATGAACACCCCCCATGTACCTAAGCTCGGCGGTGTCGGCCTCGAAGGCTTCGAGGGCGACATCTTCCACACCTCACTGTGGAACTACGACGTAACCGGCGGTTCCTCAGAGGAAGTCTTCTCCGACATGTCCAAGCTAGCCGACAAGCGGGTCGGCATCATCGGCACGGGCGCCACCGCCATCCAGGCAGTTCCGTGCCTGGCCGAATACGCCAAGGAGCTATACGTGTTCCAGCGCACGCCGAGCGCAGTGTACCCGCGCGGGCAGAAAGTCACGACGCCCGAAGACTGGGCCCAGATCGCCAGCCACCCGGGGTGGCAGCTGGAGCGCATGCACAACTTCGCCGGCAAGATCACCAAGTACCTGCCGCCCGAGACCCCGGACCTCGTCAACGACGCCTGGTCCAACAGCCCAGCGTACTGCGCGCTGCTGGGCGACCCCTCCACCGAGGTCGTCCGCCCCGAGAGCGTCCCCGACGTTATGGCGCACTACCTCGCGCTCGACGCACCAAGCAGCGCCGCGCTGCGCGCCCGCGTCGCGGATATCGTCCAGGACCCCGACACCGCCGCCAAGCTCACCCCCTGGTACCCCGTGTGGTGCAAGCGGCCGACCTTCAGCGACGCGTACCTGCAGGCGTTCAACCGCAGCAACGTGCGGCTAGTGGACACCAACGGCGCGGGGGTGTCGAGCGTGACGAAAACGGGGCTCGCGCTCGCCGACGGCACCGAGTACCCGCTCGACGTGCTCGTGCTGGCCACGGGCTACCGCTCCCCGGCCGCGTTCACGATCGACCCGGCGACGCGCGCGGGCGTGCGGGTGCTCGGGCGCGGGGGCCGCTCGCTCAGCGAGAAGGTCGCCGCCGAGGGCATGACCACGCTGCACGGCAACGCGTCGCACGGGTTCCCCAACCTGTTCTGGCCCGGCCCCGGCGGCTCCGGCACCTCGGCCAACCACCAGCAGGTGCTGGACCTGCACTCGCGCCTCGTGGCGTACATGGTGGGCGCGGCGCACGACCGGGTCGGCGGGGACAAGGCGCGGAGCCGCCGCGCGCGCGGCGTCGTGCTCGAGGTCGCGCAGCAGGCCGAGGACGCCTGGACCATGCGCGTGCTGGCCGGCGCGGCGCGGTTCGCCGTCCTGCGCGTCTGCACGCCCAGCTACATCACGGGCGAGACGTACGGGGCCATGAAGCTGGGCGAGCAGGGGAGCTCGGAGGCGATGATGAGGCTGGCGAAGGCGGCGAGCTATGGCGGGGGCATTATGAAGTTCACCGAGGTGGTGGATCAGTGGCGCGAGGAGGGCAAGTTGGCGGGTATTGAGGTTAGTCTGCCGTGAGGACGGGACGGTGGGTTGTAATGTATCAATTATATCGTGTGGATATCTAAAAATAATAGTCCCCTGGGTCATGTAGGTGACGGGATGTTGTGGACTTGGCTTATTTCCTTTTCTTGAAGTAGTTCTCCTATATAACGCACATAAGGACTTATATTTAGATATATGTGCGTATAATTTGAAAAATAATAATTAAAAAAAGGAAAATAATAACACTTAACGGATATAGAAATCAGCTACTATCTAATTGACCTATTTACGAGCTCTCGACCTGAACTTTTCCTTCGTTTTAAAAGAAACATAAAGATTTTTTATTTTTTATTTTTTTTGGTTTTTAAATCTCGGTATTATAGAACAAATACAGAAACTAACGTTAGAATAGGTTTTAATCAACAGCTATATTATATATGTACTTCAAGCGTCAGCAAATAAGACCTCTTATTGGCTACATATCTCGCGTAAGGCTTTATTTAAGAAGTTGGAGTTGCACAACATATACCTAATACTCGATGGACGACGTCGTCATTAAGTATTCAAGCGGCTGAGTCTCATTGTTACGTCCCAGCCAAGGGAGTAACGTATATAACACAGAATTTTGGCATATATACTAGTGTGTACATATCTTGAAGTACAATGTTGTATAAGAAGAGCTCAAGGCCACCATACCAGATATCGGGACGTCAAGTAACACCATCTTTAAGCCAAAGTCCTCAATGGCTACACTGCTGTGACGCCTTATGCCATGTAGGTAATATGTAAATAGAGCCATAGAATTAAGGTTGTACTTATGTGATACTAGGCACAGCTTTGCTAGAACTAGATAGATATTCATTCTCTAAGAAAATATAAAAAGCCACAAATCCTAGCGCTATATAATTTGTTTCTTGACGGGGTAGTTCGTATTCTGTATGTATTTAAATGAAACCTTTATAAGTCAGTCCTAGTGTATATATCTCAGTGTCGGCAAATGTGAGCCGCTTAACACCACCCTATGTTGTTGATTAAAGAATGAAACCATATATACCACATATAGGAAAGAATGTGTAAGTTTATACCATTTTGAGAAGTATTAAGTCTTAATACCTAGAGACTACCTGGATGAAGACCTATAAGCTTATTTAGAACCTATCCAAATCATGACCTCAAGTGTATTTTCCCTGGGGATTCATTATATGGCCTACATCAACTCTGATACCCCGGATGGATCCGGGGTATGGATGCTCCATCGAAGTAGTATCATCATGGCGTCGCATCGGGGTCGGGATGGTGCTAGTCCCCGTCTCGGCTATCCCTGTATTCGCATAAATATATTTACATCCATATGAGGATGGTGGTCAACGCTATAAGTTATAACGTAATCAGTACGGCGGATGATATATTCAATCCTCCCGTTTTCCATAACCCGATACTCTTATCCCGTCGGTGGCCCATTTTCTGTAAGGCAAACTTTGCCAAGCTATCGGTAGCAGGTATGTGGGCCGTGGGTGAAATAGAGTAGGCCAGTCTGACTTAACTAGGTAGGTTATGTATATTGGCTTCCAGATTTGGTCTAGAACCTTAGCCAACCACATAAATCGTCGAGTTGCTATAGCCTACTAATATAAAAAGCAAAACTGTGCTAATCAAGTTCATCCTGCGGCGATCGGATATAACCCCCATCGCCAAGTACATCCTTTTCTATACCCCTCCTGCCCTCGCACGGAATTCGTCGCACCACATACCCTGCGCTCCCATGCTCAATATGGTTATTAGACCTCATCATGTCTAGTTAACGAAAGACATGTACTTACTTCCAATCCATTTAAACGACTTGTCCTTCCGTGTGTATGACTCGAGTCCAGGATCATAGTGATGCATACTACCTTACTACTACTTGTTATACTCTATATGATTGGCTGGCAGTGTAACAGCGAGAGATATCTATACCGACGTCAAATTCCCCTCACTTCTCTCTTGTCCCGATCTATTACAAATGGTTGAAAAATGCCGGTCTCTACGTAATATGATTCTAGGTAACATCCGTGAATATTCGAACTATGCAGCCAAGTAGACTGGAAGGTGTAGAGCCAGAGTAACCCATTGGCTGTGGAGGAAAAGTGCCCGCAGGTTACTCTACAGAAGAAAAGGTGTGGTATGGCGTACGATCCTGTATCTGATTCGAAAAGGATACTCTTCCTGGAGCTTAGGGTTACGCAGAGATTGGGTGAATAGCCACTTACAATGTGGCTAAGTAGATCTATTTTGTAAATATATAATAAGAGATAACTATCACAGCACTATAAAAAAAGCTTAATGTTATCAACATTGCTTTTTTGTGTGAGTTTAAGACGTAGCAGCCACCAAAAGGCCTCATCCCGCTATCCCCCTTATGTTCACCTACTCGCGTATGTGAAGAATACCGTACACTGTAAGTTACGTCTGAGCACACTGACTGACACACTTCATGCAAGTGGTTTAATAAGCGACTGGGTTGTGTCTAGGTTTTCGGTACTTATATTGGTCCGCCGTTGCTTCCATCTTGCAGAACCTGCAACTTGATCACCCCGAGATCTTTTGGTTTGGTCATACTTGAGCGTCGGTTTAAGTAGATATCGATTATCCCGTTCTAGGAGGCCTTAGCTATAGGGAGGAAAAGAGGTATGCTTCGCAATGGCTGAGATCGACTGAAATGTCCTTAGATTGACTTATAAAGGTTCCAACGCAAACATATATTTCCCGAACACAACCAGACTACTTTCATACGATATCTGTGTATCTACTACTTGTTATCTATTTTTTAAGACATTATTATATTGTTGCCACCATGGGATTAGCTCAGGCAGTCTCGGACCCGGTGTCCATCAAAGCCACCCTCGTTTTTATTAGCATTACTTTTATACTATGGATGATATACCTCAAAATTGATGAGATGGCGCGTTTCCGTAGGCTGGGGCGCCGGGGACCGAAGCTGGTCTCAAGACTTCCTTTTGGTAAGCATTCAATTTTAGGGGTGGTGGTGGTGCTGGTGGTGGTGAAAATGATGAAGTGAACAAACCAGGGGCGGGTCTTTCTAACTTGGTGTCTAGGGGTCGATATCGTCTGGAGCCAGATTCAGTCCACTATGAATAATACGAGCCTTGAAAACTTCCTTCGCCTGTTGGAGACGACGCCAAACTACACCGGCGAAGGTACTGTGTTAGGAACACGGTTGGTGGCGACGATTGATCCGGAAAATATCAAGGCTATGCTCGCGACCCAGTTCCAAGACTTCGGCAAGGGCGAAACTTTCCACAAGCAGTGGTCAGAGTTTCTCGGCGACAGCATCTTTACTACCGATGGGAAGCTCTGGCACAACAGCCGGCATATGCTTCGACCTCAGTTTTCAAGGGAGAGGGTCAGTGACTTGCACTGTTTCGAGACTCACCTCCAGACGCTGTTCAGAGCGATAGCAAATGGTGGTGCTCTGAACAGTGTGAATCAGAAGGTCGACTTAGAGGCTGGGAATGGCAAGCCTGTGGATATCGGCGAGCTCTTTTTCAGATTCTCACTAGATACCTCTACAAGCTTTTTATTAGGAATGGATGTACAGAGTCTCACGTAAGTCTTTCTATTCCATATACTCTACGTTATATGTACACGAGAGAAGAGGAAAAAAGGGGGGGAAAGGGGTGACGGAAGAGAGAGGAAAAGCGAACATTAGGCTTACCGCGGTAATGGTAGTAACCCTGACCAACCATTTGCACGAGCATTCGACCGAGTACAAAACGTAATGGCGGTTCGTTCCCGCGCAGGACCCTTTGATCCCTTGATACCTCTATGGAAGTTCCACAAGGATATGGCCGTGGTGAACCGATTTTGCGACAAGTATATTGACCAGGCGCTGCGACTGACACCCGAAGAGCTCGAGACCAAGACGCGGTCGGATCAGGAGTACACGTTCCTGCACGAGCTGGCGCAGTTCACGCGCGACCGCAAAGTAATCCGAGACCAAGTGGCTGCCGTGCTGCTGGCAGGCCGCGACACGACGGCGTCGACCTTGTCCTTCACGCTGTACGAGCTAGGGCGCCGGCCCGAAGCCGTGCAGAGGCTGCGCCGCGAGATCCTCGACACAGTCGGCCCCGACCGCGTGCCCACCTACGCCGACCTCAAGAGCATGAAGTACCTGCAGAACGTTATGAACGAGACTTTGCGCCTCTACCCGGTCGTGCCGTATAACCTGCGCTACTCGCTGACCGACACTACGCTGCCGCGCGGCGGCGGCCCCGACGGCACCGAGCCTCTGCCCGTGCTTAAGAATACGCCCGTATGGTACGCGCCCATAGCGATGCAGCGCCGCCGTGATCTCTACCCGCCCACGTCCGCGGAGTTCCCGGATCCTGCGGTATGGGCTCCCGAGCGATGGTTCGTCTGGCAGCCTAAGCCCTGGACCTACATCCCGTTCAACGGGGGCCCGCGCATCTGCATCGGCCAGCAGTTCGCGCTCACGGAGATGGCGTATACGCTCACGCGCATGTTCCAGCGCTACGAGCGCATCGAGAGCTTCATGCCCGAGATCGACGGAGAAAATCCTCCGCTCAAAGTCAGCATCGTCATCACGCCCGGCAACGGGGTTAAAGTCGCGTTCTGGGGGGCGAAGGAAAAGGCGTGATTTTGACGTGTAGGGGTTTAAAAAGGGGGAGGAAGGAGGGTTAATATTGTTTAACTGTAAAATCAAGCGTGAAATTGGAAATAAGAGAAAGGGATGATTGTGACTAACTAAATTGAATGAACAATGTAAATTGGTTTTTTGAGGGGGCTTATTTGCTTTTTGGGATTTGGACTGCCGTAAAATGGAACGGCCTTACAGGGTATTTCAACGGCGCTGACTAGGGAGGAGTGACTAGGTATATAACCTAGATACGTACATATATACCTAGGTACATATACTATTATCTTCTCTATTTCCACGGACTTGACCTGTAGGATTTCATTCCTGGTGTGCTGGGGTAATATGCACGCAGTTAATATGTTACATCATGTTTATGGTAATGTTATGTATATAATCTGTATATATATGAAACTATACTCCCTAAAAGGTCAACCTCAAACCTTATACCCCCTTGACATCCAGGCCTCATGGCTAGCATCAAAGTCCCATGCATTTTTATCCCTTACATACCAAGGGGTAGGCATCCGCGCTGCTGTTTATATGTATAATGGGATGTCCCCCAAGTTTCTTTACACTTCGTCTCCTTTTAGAAGCAACTCCCCACGTCGGCTGCGGTGGTAACTAAGTTTACCAACGGAAAGTCACATCATTCAAGTCACCTCGTACATTTTCTGCGCACTTCACATGCTTGTGTATTTATCCATCTTACCGAGATGGCGGATGATTACACACAGCTCGGGTGTAAGAGAACACAATCGCTTACAAACACAACAACGGCAGCCCTATAAAACGTGGCCAGACGAACCGACGGCGTAATATCCGGTGAACGAGACCTGAAGGCTCTTTTCAACGAAAGGACTATGAACAACGATCACGACGACCCAATATGACTTCGACACCCCATTATTATAAGAGGGAATTATAGCCTAG
The DNA here is from genome assembly GCA_022578605.1 of Camillea tinctor. Classification (NCBI taxonomy): domain Eukaryota; kingdom Fungi; phylum Ascomycota; class Sordariomycetes; order Xylariales; family Graphostromataceae; genus Camillea; species Camillea tinctor. The sequence continues at coordinate 467,233 of MU394053.1, forward strand.
ATGGCGTTTAACAGAGAAGAAAATAGTGAGGAAGACGGAAACGATCGATTCTCAACACATTAGACATACTACGGTCTTCACATATCTTTTTCTTTTTCAATGGTTTTCATTTCGTTCATGCTAGGTCCAAAAAACATCGTGATTTGTTCACAAAAAAGGTAAGTTATCCAAATGTTATATACAGGAGAAAAGATCGAAAAGAAGTTTAAAAAAGGGGGACCATTATAACCATAACCACTTATCAAGTGATCCGTCTGTTTGAGCAGAGAGCGAGTGAGAGTGAGCTGATATTAATCCAAGATCAAGGATGAGAGGGAAAATGTTTCCTAGCGAATTATCCAAGAAAAGATAAAATGCAGAGGCCAATCCATATGTACGTCTACAAATTTACTTGTCACCGGTAAATAGGACCAAACATCACCATTTCTTTCCCCTTCCCCCATCCCCACCTCACCTATCCAATCCGCACTACCTCTCTAATCCCTCTACGACGAAGTCGTAAACCTGCACGCAGTGGGGTCGCCACCCTGAGTGCAGTACACCATCTGCACGGGGCCAGCGAGCACGCCGCGGGCGAGCATGCGCTCGCGGAACTCGGCGAGGCGCGGGCCCGCGTCGTACTGCGAGCGGTTCTGGCCGGTGGCCGGGTCGATGCGGCCGGACCAGAGGACCTCGCCGGCGGCGGACGACCGCGGCCACAGGATGTCGTCGATGTTAGCGTCGTCGATGGTCTCGCTCCACGCGCCCACCTCGCCGCCGATCACGAGCGCCGCCTGCTCCGCCGTCAGGTTCGCCCGCGGGTCGTACGAGTACGCCAGCCGCCAGTTCTTGTACGGCGTGCACCAGTCGTTGAACGGGTAGTACTGCTCCGTCTCGGCGCCGTTGGCGAAGTTGAGCCATTGGCCTCGCCCGCAGTCCATGTACTGGTTCCCTTCGTGTTAGTAACATACACACACACACACACACACACACACACACACACACACACACACACACACGCACACACACAAGCCTTGTTCTCTATTTATCGGAAAGGAGAAGGAGGAGAGCGTATCGGATGCAACAAAGAACGAGAGAAACTTACCCAGAAGTTGTAGTTGCTGCTGATGACCTTGTGGCCCTTGGCGGTGAGGTCGTTGATGGCGGCGTCCCCGAGCCAGGACTGCACCACCACGTCGTCGCCGAGCGTCACGTTGTAGTTAGCGGGGATCTCCTCCCAGACCATGGGGACGAGGCCGGCGGCGCGCACGCGCGCGTGCTGCTTGTCGACGAACTTCTGGATCAGCGGGCCGAGCACGGCGGGGTCGCTCGAGTTGACCGAGGGGTCGAGCGCGTACGCGTTGAGGTTGACCTCGTCGCCGCCGGTGTGGAAGTAGGCCGAATAGGGCGACACGCGCGGCAAGAAGTCGTTCATCAGCTTGTCCAGGAAGGGGTCGACGGCCGGGTCGTTGAGCCGCAGCTGCCCGCAGGGCGGCTCCGCGCAGTACTTGGCCCACGGCTCGGCCTGCCACGCGGACACGACCTCGGGGTGCGAGAGCGCCGCGCTGCCGAAGTGGCCGGGGCTGTCGATCTCGAAGATCACCTCCACGCCCCGGTAGATGCCGTACGCCTGGATCGCCTGGACGTTCTCGGGAGTGTAGGTCATGCCCTTCGCGTAGGCGCCCTTCTCGTGGAGCTCTGGCATCGCGGGGATCTCCAGGGGCCACGATTGAGAGTCGGTGACGTGGATATGGAACCGGTTCATCTTGTTCCAGGCCATGGCGTCGATGGTCCGGTAGATGCTCTCGAGGCTGAAAAAGTTCCTCGACGTGTCGAAAAGAATACCTCGGTGGTCATACTCGGGCTTGTCGCTGATCTCGACAGGGGCTAACTTCGTGTATACGTAAGGGGCCTGGGAATGCTTGAAGAAAAGTTGAGAGAATGATTCTAGAGCGCGTAGGACACCAGTGGAAGAGACAGCTTGGATCGTGGCTTTTCCGTCGGTGCCGAGCGTCAGGTTATAGGATTCATCGACCTGGCCAGCCAGAGGCTTGAACGTCTCGGTCGAGTCTGTCCCGGTCTGTGTAATCTCGAGTTGGCGTACGTAAGTTTGGCCTTCGGTGCTGGGTTCTGTCGATTCCAGTTGATTCCGGCCGTATAGCTTCCACGGCACTAGGTTATCCTCGAGGATGTTCTTCATGGCACGTGCTACACCTCCAGTCACAATCTCCTCACTAGAGAAGGCGGGAGCACATGAGGGCTCATAATCCAAAGTCCAGGACAGCTGTAGTAAGAACCAGTTCTCATTAGTTTTTCTCGCACAACGACGGGGATAGAGTTCAGTAGAAGACCAGCGTACATTCCCTCCATTGTAAGTGACACCTAGCGTCTTGTCTATCAACAACGAACTATTACCGGTAGAAAGCTTCGAGGGGGCTGGCCAAACAGCTTGGACGGGAGTAGAAGCAAGAAAAAGAAAGGGGAGCACATTGGGCAGCACACTGCTGCGATCGATGAACTTCATGATGAGTTTGCTCTCGGTGAAGCTAAGACATTAAAAATAAAAGAAAGGGAAATTTTAACGAGAAAACGAAAAGTTCAACTAGTGAGAAGAGATGGAGCGGTCTTTATTATGGTCTTGAGCAATAAAAAATGAGCGTTACAACGTCCAACGGCTCTTCCCAAAATGTGTCTTAATGACCGACTTTTAAGAGGGAAAGGAGAAGTTGGTTGGAAGTTGGTGCGTCGCAACAACACAACAGGCTCTGAAGCAACAAAGAGAAGAAAAAGGAAACCCTCCTTTTTCGCGTCAAGAGAGGCTCACTTGGGGCGCGCGTGAGGCAGCGAATAAGTTGGCCGGACCTGATGACGGTGAGATGCGGCAGGTTTCTTTTTTGTTCTCGATCTCGCAGTAGTGCCGCAACGTTACTTATTAGGCTGCATGCGCTGAGAACGAGTGTGTGTGCGGTAGTTGGGCACAAGGTGGTGTGTGTGTGAGTGAGAGAGGAGTCTAAGAGGTTCAAGTGGCGTAGACGTGGGGTAAAGGGTGACTTTTAAACAGGAGAGAGTCGTCCTGGGTGATGGGGATAGCCCTATACGAGGTATGATATTTCCTGTGTCTGAGCTAAGGACCCAGAAGGATGGAGAGGAATTCTATATTGACGTCGGGCTGGTCGGGCTAATTTGCGATGATACTGGACACTGTATGTAGCTGACCGTTTGGTCTTGTCTCTGATCCCCCCCAGCTAGTGTATAAGTCGTAAGAAAGTCCAGGCGGCGGGAGCGGAACGCGAACAGCAGGAATATGTAAGGGGCGAAAAGCAAAGATGATTTTCGCGTGGCTCATTTAAGGTCAACCCTAGCAAGTTCAAGGGAGTTAAGAATAAGTAAGCTCCTTTTGGATGGCAAAGCGACAAGGAGACAGGGTTTGTTGTTTATTCTTGGGATCTGTTCTATGGAGTTGGCAGACATGGATATGGCAAGGATCGTCAGAGACATACATACTACATATACACTAATACATAATAAATACCTAGATGGCTGATGGTCCCAGTAGGGTAAGCTCTGGAAAAAGTGTCTATATATCGACATGATAGTTTGCTGTTTCTTTTACTTATATTGAGTGACGATGTTGCACTCTCTCACCCTTTTCACTATATTGACATTGTATTGATCTGGTTAAGAGTTGATTGATACAATGGTTGTGATATAGATATGGGGCGGTGTAGGTGGTACACTTATCGGAGAGAGAGAGAGAGAGAGGGCATACGGACAGGTGTAAGACAATAGAGAAGCAAAGACGAATGAATAAGAAGAACTTGTTGGGTTTGGGGTTCTCTTGGTTAGAAGAGGTCCAAGGGTAACGCCATCCCTCCATCCACTCTGCCACTCCACTTACATGTTCAGGTGGGAGCATCACTGCCGGCTGCCGAGAGAATCTAGAGACTTGATTGGTTGATGTTATTGAAGCTAGTTACCACATAGTTAAAAGTACGTCTGGTACCGAGACTCTGTTGTGCTAGCATAGAAGTTATGCGTACTTCGTAACTATCCGTCAATCAATATCGATACCATCTAATAACCTAACCAACATCAATGTATACAATAATAGTATTGCTTACCAGACGACTTACACTAGTAAAAGTATGCGTAGGTAATTCACATAACCGACTTACATGACAAGATCCGTTCGACGAGTTTGGGAATACATTACGTTTGATTAAAGTGACAGTGCCTTGAGTCGATGGAATATTCATATGCAGGATTGTTTCTTTTTTTAAGCCAACTAACTCCTATCATACATACTATGTGGTACCACTAGCCGGGTAGTAACACTGCTCCAACAAGAGCTGCCAATTATAGCCTCACTTGCATTGATTGATAACATTTATTTACACTAGATTATCGGTCCTTGATTAGATATTGTCTTCCTTACTATTACACTACTATAGCATGCAGCGTTTAGTTGTAGGAGGAATATGCACATAAAATAACCATCTTGCCAAGCATTACAAGCTGCTCCCTCTCCAATCATCAATCCTTTTATTATTTCTTGGTCCTTTCAGCAAGGCTAAGCTGCAAGCTGAAGTAGATCATAATTGTTGGAAGAACAACTCCCAAACCAAAAAGATTTCCTTTCTCCCCCAAACTCGCCTACGGACAAACTAACAACCAAGGCGCAGCGGACTGGCATTAGGTAGGCTAATACAACACACGCCTGACACGCCAGCTTAGAGCCGATTGATAGAACGGGACTGCCGGAGCTTTTGCTTGCGCTTTGAAGCTGGTGAGATGACACAACCCACAACCATCGCCTGACCCCAAGAGCCGACAAGACAAACTAGCCAACGCCTTATAAGCTAGTACCGCACGATCTCGCTTTTCTTTTCTGCCTCTCTTCTTTCATTCATGCGCAAAGCATACCCCCCCTGACTTTATTCCCCCCCTATCCTTTCGGTTCTAGACCAGACTTCGGCTCGACTAACGAGTCTGGAAAGTTGGGTTTACCACCTATATATGAAAGAAAAGAAAAAAGGAAAACAAGATATAAGCTGGCGCAAGTTATTTTTGTTCTACCATTATCACGGAGAGCGCGGCTCATGTGATCAGACATTCTATCTATACGAGCGAGAATTACGTTCACCGGTGTGAGCGCGAGTGCGAGTGCGGGTGTGACTTTGATATTTTCCCCTTTCCCTTCCCTTCTTCCCACGTGGTATAGATAACGTACAGGATATATGTATGTGTGTGTGTGTGTGTGCTTCTGAAGAAGATCAAAGAAGTTACCGTAAATAGCATACATACAACTACAAATCCCGCATTCCTTCCTAAATCTGCAGTGCAACGTGGACCTGCATTGGGCAATATTCACTTCCTTTTCTTCTTCTTTCGGGTCCGGATGTCTGTCATATTGTTCTTTTATTCCTTTTTTCGCGTCGATGGATGCAAGGCTGTTCGTTGCCAACGCCCTTGTCCATCTGGCATCTGTGACCCCTGAACCCCTGGCTTCGGACTATACACTACTTGCACCATTGCCGGATTGGAAGCTATGAATGTCTCCCCCCCTCCCCTTCCTCTCGTGACCAAATTAAGTGGCATCGCCATTTACTAGAAAATGCAAACGAAGAAGGAATATGAAATCGTCCCGAAGCTTTTCCCCTAATCGGTAGACCTGGGCTGCCCCTAGGCCGTTAGTAGGAAATTACCTTCCGTTAGCCTGGGCACACCCTCGGTGTTCCTACATATCTCCCTCTCCTCACAGCTTCTGGCCAATGTTGACATGCACCGACTTGGTTGAGGTGTAGGCCGCTAGACCTGCCTCTCCCAGCTCGCGGCCAATACCGCTCTGCTTGACACCTCCGAAGGGCACGCGGTAATCGGAGTCGTTAGACGAGTTGATCCACACCATGCCCGACTCGATGTGCGCGGCGACCCGGTGCGCGAGCTCGATGTTCTGGCTGAAGACGGCGGCGCCGAGCCCGTACGTCGTGTCGTTGGCCATGCGGATCGCGTCCTTCTCCGTCTTGAACGAGGCCACCACCACGAAGGGCCCGAACACCTCCTCGCGGTAGATCTTCATGTTGTCCTTGACGTTGGTGAATATGGTCGGCTCGATGAAGAAGCCCTTCCCGTTCAGCGGGCACGGCTTGCCGCCGCCCGAAAGCGTCGCGCCCTCCGACTTGCCCGATTCCACGAAGCTGAGGACCCGGTCGTACTGGGCTTTGGTGACCTGCGGCCCTTGGAAGGTGCCCTCGACGAATGGGTCGCCCACTTTGCTGGTGGTCTTGATCACCTCGCGAAGCCTCTCTACAAACTTGTCGTAGATGGACTCCTGGACTAGGATACGGCTAGTGGCTGTACATATCTGGCCCTGGTTGCTCATGATGCCAACGTGTGCCCATTTGGAAGCCTGCTCGAGGTCGGCGTCTTCAAAGACCAGCAGCGGTGACTTGCCTCCGGTTTCGAGAGTGATGTTCTTCATGTTAACGCTGGCCGTCTTCATAATCTGTTTTCCAGTGACCGTCGATCCCGTGAAAGCAATCTTGTCGATATCTAAGTGGCTAGCAAGCGCTTGGCCAGCATCTCTGCCATAGCCATTGGTGATGTTGACGACGCCAGGGGGGAAACCGGCCTTGGGAATGAGGGTTGCGAGGTACAAGATAGATAGCGGCGTCTGCTCAGCGGGCTTGAGAACAACTGTGTTTCCGCAAGCGAGAGCAGGTCCTAGCTTCCAGGCTGCCATGGCTAGAGGGTAATTCCACTGCACGACGTTTAGCTTTCGACTCGGAATATTGAAAAATTGGCAGTTGGGGGAAGTATGCTCACTGGGATGATTTGGGCGCAAACACCAACGGGCTGTTTGAGGGTATAAACAAGCTTTAAGGGGGTGGTGGGGATGGTCTCGCCATGAATTTTGTCGGCCCAGCCAGCGTAGTACCGGATGCAGTTAAGGACTTCCTCGACATCACCCAGTGAGTCGCTGTAGGGCTTGCCGTTATCCCAGGTCTCAATGGTAGCTAGGACTTCCTGGTGCTGCTCAACAAGATCGGCGAACTTGAACATCAGCTTGCCGCGATCGGAACCTGAGATATCTCTCCAGGCTTCATCGTGCAAAGCAGCACGAGCAGCAGCTACCGCCTTGTCGATATCTTCGGGACCGGCAGCCTGGACTTTGCAAATCTCCTGTTCATTACTGGAAGAAACGATCGATGAGTCAATTGAGCAAGGTTGAGGAGAGGCGGGGGAAAGGTAGGGGAAAGAAAGGAAAAGGAGGATCGGACTAACGTGGGGTTGATGCTGGTGATGGTGGCTCCGGCAGTGGCCTTTACAAATTCATTGCTGATGAATAAGCCGGTAGGAAGGGTGAAGGTCCTGCCATTGGGGGCAGTGAGATCAACTTTCAGATCAGCCATGATGGAGAAAAATCGAGTGGCAGCTATAGTCCGGTTCGCGGAGCGATGGCACAAGCTTAGAGAAAGGGGATGGTGATAGTGATGTGGTGATCTCAGTGCAGAGGAAGAAATCCTGGAGAAAGACTTGAACATGACTACGAGAAGAAAACGAGTTCTTATATAGCTGGTGATTATCAATGACAAGAAGGTCCGGTGTGAATTCCCCGCATTGTCTCGTTGGCATTGGCGTGCTATGTACTTACTCACTACTTATTTACTACGTATGTATCTCCTCCCGGTCTACCAGATATTACGTCGACGGGGAAAGCTGCAGATAAGGTGGTGGTCTGGAGGTGGGGGGAGAAGGGGAAGGGGGAAGGGGGAAATGGATGGGAACTGGAGGGGACGGTCCTACGGAAAAAGGACTTACGGAGTAATCATACCTACCTGGTGATAGTAATCAAGCTATAGTGGGACTTGCAGGTTTTAAAGCATCTCTTAATGGTTAGAAAGTTGAGTATATGTATATGTATATCTTGAAGCTCTTAAGCAGTTTACATGTGTAATGTTGTTTACACTTTTCTCGAAGAACCACTGCATATTGAAGCTTATAATATTAATGTAGTCTGAGTTTATAAGTGTTTTGATTGTTAATTGCAAAACGTGTAACATACCTAAAGTAGGAGACTGTAGATGGTAAATGTGTAGTTATTGGCTTGTAACATTTACACAACATGTCTACTTAGTAACCTAGTCTACTTAGTAGTCTACTTAGTAGTATTTTGAACCCTTTTTTTTTTTGTTTAAGGTGGAGAAGACAAGAGCTTATCTACCTCTACACTACATTGATAACATGAACGCTTGAGAAATAAAACGCCGAGTTGGTCTAAACCAAAGTGGTCATTGATATGGAATAAACCCATGCTTAAGGGTCTAAAAGTATTGACATAACCTAGGTATTTATCAAGTATTGTTGATATGGATGTAATCCATGGGGTTTTACTCCGTAAACTGCGCAAGTCATGCTATAATAGCACTGATTAGCGATACTATGTATGTACTTACCTCAATGTGCCTTGTACTCCTCTTTGGCTGATAAACTCATCGACTACTAAGTATAGTTCCCGCCTCGGCCCTGTAGCACATGAAGTTTAGCTTGTTATAGTCTCTAACTAGCATGTACCATCTAGGCAGGTATAACCTTAATCACTCATCAGCCTCTCTCCCGTCGTCTGATTTACGTACTGATTATCTTAACGCAGTACATATCAGATACTTGCTACTGCAACGCTTGATATCTAACCTCAAGTGAATATCTTGGGCAGGTACTAGGTAGGGAAAGTATCCATGTACCAACCTCCTCGTTACGTCCACCTGTTGTATGTTGGGTTGCTGTGTTTTGATAATATAGGAAATATTCACGTGCGTGTTCGTATAAGTGGTTACCTCTTTAAAACAATGGATCTTGTGACTAAGCGATAAAGAAAGAGTTGGCAATTATCGTCAGTTAAGGACAAAAGGAAAGCCAGCAGATAGACAAAGAAAAAAAAAGTGTACAATAAAACAAGGGTTTATGGGAAATGCCTCGAAGACTTGGCAAAAAAATTGACCTTGTGAGGAGTTCTGTTTGGCTAATGATGAAAGAAAAAAGAAACAAAAAAAAACAAAATGGTGGTACGGAGTATGCAACACTTGAGTGGAGAGAAGTGGGGAAGAACAAAGGGGGGCGAATTTGTTCACAAGGCACATGGCAGTTTTAGTTTTCTCCATTTGTCCATCCTGTTAGCAGGCAGGCAGGTTATCGACTCTGTACTGGTACACAGTCCTATGTTGTTTTGTACTGTTCTAGGCTGCCTTATCTTATCTAACGTACCTAGGTACCTACTGAATAGTGGCTGACAAATTCATGTGGTAGCCGTGTGGCTTTCATTTTTTTTATTCTGTGGCTGGAAAATAAAAAAAAACCTTACCTAACCTTACACCCCGTTGCTCACCGCGGCAAGGAGATTAACTTTGCCCAGATCCACGCCTCAGGTTCTTTTCTGGCTCTCTCTCAAAGCATCTTCACCTCCACAACGTCATCCTTTTTTTCTTCTACCACTTCTCTCCCATTCACCTATCCGACAGTTTAGGTGAATAGTCAGTCCTCTTGAAGTGAATAATACTATTCGCCTCTGCTGCGATTCATTCGCAGACAATTGATTTCCATTATTACCACCGTTTTGCCACGGTTCTAAAAACAAAGTCCTACGCCTATAACGACAGCATTTCTTTCAACCTTCGCGCCTCGACACATCCTTGATTTCGCCTTTCATCAACCTTCCTCTCCCCCTACGCCAACTCCGGCCAAACCTGTCATCCCCATATCCCTACGCGAAAACCTATCAACATGGCTATCGAGGTTGCCATGAATACGCCGCTGGCGGATGCCCTTAATATGGCTATCCAGCCAAAGCTCGTTGAAGTTGGCTGGGCTACTGGAGGCGCTGACGACTCGGCCCTATCAGAATACATCATCCTAATGCTGGTCAACGGTAAGACCCAGGAGCAGATCGCTGCAGAGCTCTCCGGCGATCTTTTGAGTCTCGGACCTGATGACCCTGGCGCCCGTGACTTCGCGAAATGGCTCTTCGACCAGATTGATGCTATTAACAATCAACTAAATGGAGGCGCGCCCCAAGCCGAAGCCGCTGGTGGCGCTTCTCAGGATAATGCCGTTGCCATGGAGCAAGACATGGACATGAGCATGTCGACAGATGGCCCCGAATTCAACGCGTAAGTTCAAGGGTCTTTCTTTTGTCTCAGTAGGTTGCGACTTCAACTAACATCTTGCAGACCTACAGGCCCTAAATCTATGAGAAACGGGAATATGCGAGGCGGTCGGGACAGGCGAATGTTCGGTCACATGACGAAAGCGATGGATCGCACTCACGATTCCGTATTGCATCGTGTCCGAGGAAACGGGAGTGAGCGGATCAACGCCCACAACCGGGCACCACCTACTGGCCCGAGGGGCGGTGGACGCCCGAACAACCGCATGATGAACAACCGGACTGCCGGGCTCAGCGCCGGTCTAAATCAAATGGCTGCGAACGGCATGCCTGGGATGCCGGGTGCTCCTGGCATGAACGGCATGAACGATATGAACTGGATGATGCAGGGTGGCGCCCAACAAGAACAAATCTTCAACCTACTTCAGCAGCAGAACCACATGATGGCTCAGTTGCAGCAACAGTTGGCGCAGCAGAACCAAGGACACGGCGGCCGGCCCCACGGGAAGTCGCTCTTTGACCGTGTGCAGAACCCGCGGGGTGGTAACAGACGGGGCGGTGGCCACCACGGCAATGGACACAGGCCACAGCAGACTGATGCTAGTAACGGAAGTGAATCAGGTGCCCAAGGCGAAGATGTCGAAATGTCGCAGGCAAGGCGCGAGCCACTGAACCCCGAGACGACAGTTTGCAAGTACAACCTAGCCTGTACCAACAAAGACTGCAAATTCGCCCACCAGTCTCCAGCAGCACCGCCACACACAAACGTCGATGTCAGCGATGTATGTACGTTTGGCGTGGCCTGCAAGAACCGCAAGTGCGTGGGACGTCATCCTTCACCGGCCACGAAGCGCGCGCACCAGCTCGAACAGGAATGCAAATTCTATCCTAACTGTACCAACCCGAACTGCCCATTCAAACATCCCGAGATGCCGGTATGCCGCAACGGAGGCGACTGCGCCGTGGAGGGTTGCAAGTTTACGCATCTGCAGACTATGTGCAAGTACAAACCTTGCACGAACCGGTTCTGCCCGTACAAACACGACGAGGGCCAACGCGGGACATTCCAGGACAAGGTGTGGACCGCAGATGGGTCGAACAGCCATGTCAGTGAAAGGAAGTTTGTGGATCAGGGCACAGCTGAAGAGGTTGTGATACCTGGTTCAGAGCATGGCACAGCACAAGAGACTTCGGCTATGGACGAAGGTATCGCTTGAAAATGAAATGACATACGAAGGTGGTGGGAAAATTGATTTCAAGGGGGAAGAAATTCCGGGGGAAAAAAGGGAAGATAGAAAGGACATGAAGGAAATTCGATGGAAGTATTGCTACATAGCGGAGGCTAGGACATGGGCGAGGAAAGGCCACGGGCGTTGTTGTTGCTGTTGCTACTGCTGCTGTTGTCATTGTTGCATTGTATACTACGAAAGGAGGAGGGAGTGAAGGAAAGAAACAAGTCTGGTCAGCGCACAGAACCTGTGATAATGGGTTTTTTTTTAATCATCTCCCTCCTACCCCCTTTATTTTCCTAGCGGCGTCTAGGAGACGAACACATTCTAGATATCATTTAGGAGTTCCACGGTCATAAGGAAAAAGTTTTGGGACCAGAGCATTTACAAAATATACCCGTTGCATTTTTTTTCGTGATCTGCCAAACAACAAATCAAGTCTTTATATATATATCTTGTCTTTGGATTTTGAATCAGCTGGTGATACGTGATACGTGATATGTGTATGATTGGAGTCTTGGGGGAGGAGGGGGAGGAGAGGGAAGAGAAGGTAGTAGGTTATTATATGGGTAAGTACCTACCTAGTATGTAAGTGGAGCTCCTAAAAAAGGATTGACTTAGGTAATCGTTTATGCCCCCCCTCCATACCTAGGTATGTAGCTAAGTACTCTGTACCCATTGCGCCACTAATACTCTGTAAAGCCAAGACTCAAGACTCTATAACTTGCTCTTCTCACATTCTCAACACCATGTTTTAGAACAAGCCTCGGATAGGCTACAGACGCCAATTGCGTTTCCGTAATGGCATCTAAGCGACCAGAAGGGGTTTTGATAACCCTTCTAGAGTCTGCCTACCATAATGTGAAATCTGGTGGAGGCATTCAAGCTTCACGGCAAGCTTCACGGCAGGCTACACGGCAAGCTACACGGCCCGCAACGAAGCTCAAGCTCCCCTCGATGCGACGACAGCTGAGCACCGCACCAACACCGACCTCGAGCATTACCCTTCGACGCTTGGTTGGGGCTAGAATACTTGGAGCCAGGACATCTGGTTGTGGAATTACACGGGTAGCCTTAGCGCAGGGGAGACAACAATCATATGCCACCAAAACCACCAAGACTACCAGCAGCAAGTTCAAAGTTGCGAATGGGATACCGCCGCCGAAAGAGGTCAAGGAGGTTGCCATCTTAGGAGGCGGCATCACTGGACTGACCACCGCCTACTACCTGGCGCGCCATGCGAAGGACACCCACATCACTATCTACGAGGCATCCGATAGACTTGGAGGATGGATAAATACCGAACCTGCCCAGTTTAACGAAGACGTCTTAGTCCACCGTGGCCCACGCATGCTCCGTGCCAGTAGTCTCCAGCACAAATACGACGATCTCGTCTTTTATGATGTAGTAGGTATTATATCTCACTGAACCCGACCCGACCTCCTAAACCGAGTCTGTCCCTGTTCTCCTCTACTAGACTGTGCGCTGATCCGTTGCATGCTGGAGCGATAGGCGGTTGGTCTCAACTTGCAAGACCAGATTCTACCCCCTAAACCCGCTGCCAAGGAACGCTACATATTTTACCCAGACCATCTCGTGCAGTTACCATCACCTGGCATGCTGCTTAGCAGCCGTTCCTTCTTCAAAGTCATCCAGAGCTTTATCTACGACAAAGTATGGGATGGGTGTTTCAGGGGCATGTGGAAAGTATTCCGGAGGAGTCTTTCCAGACGTCCTCTCGTACCACCCGGAGATGTCCGGGCAAAGGTTGAACATGACGAATCTCTTGCCGAATTTCTTTATAGGTCTCTGGGCGACGAGCGACCCGTTCACAATATCGTATCGGCAATGATACACGGAATCTACGGGGGCGATGTGCGCAAGCTCAGCGCCAAACACACCATCTTTGATAGTCTGTGGTACGAGTCGACTGTTTCAATACCATCTGGCTTCAAATGGATGGCTTATAAAGATATGTGGCTTCTGAATGATATCTGTAGGGGGCATCACGGCGCGGAGGTGTCAGAGTTGGCCGAAACGATGTCTAACGTTGGAACCTTCATGTTTGAAGACGGCTTGTTGTCTCTACTCAACGGTCTAGTCCGGCACCTGGAGGAACAGAAAAATGTCACCATTAAATACAACGCACCGGTTACCGCTTTACGCCATTCAGACAACAAAGTATTAGTGAGTCCTGACTAGCCCCGAGTAAATATACTCCCCCCCCCCCCGGCTCTCCCCCTCTCCTAAGACGCATTACCGGTATTAACCAATTTTCTTCCAGGTGACCACTTCGCAGACGAAAAATAAACCAGATAGCTATGACCAGGTCATATGCACGCTATTTTCCAAACATCTCGCTCAGATAGCTCAGCCGCAAAATAGCCTACGCTCACTGGCCGAAACTCATGCGGTCACTATCATGGTTGTCAATCTTTGGTATCCAAACTCTACACTTCTTGATTCGAACCACGGGTTCGGGTATCTAGTTCCCACCACAACACCAGATAATGATGAATGCGTATTGGGCGTCCTCTTTGATTCGGATTTCCAAGCCCGCGACGAGCCTTCGGGTACCAAGCTGACCGTTATGCTTGGTGGACATTATTGGGATGACTGGGAGCATCTGCCGACTGAAGAAATGGGAGTCCAGATGGCAATCCAAGCGGTTAAGAAGCACCTAGGCATTAGTGAAAAGGAGCAGGTACACGCTAGTGCCCGTCTTTGTCGTGACTGTCTACCCCAGCACTTCGTCGGCCACCGCGAACGCATGAAACGAGCCCACTACGAGCTCCACGCCGCCTTCAAAGGGAAGTTGATGGTCGCAGGCCCAAGCTACACCAGTGTCGGCGTGATCCCAGCTATGCGGGCTGGCTTCGATGCAGCAATGCGCGTAGCAACTGGGCACGGTCCACCCTGGATAGCGAAAGTATATGATGCGGTCGTTGCGGATGATAAGGACAAGGTGGCTATGCGTACAACTACACCGAATCTAGGCAACTATCCCCAAGCTTATAAAGTGAAAGAAGTTGACCCAACCTCCTGGCACGAGTCGGGCCGCTCTCATGTCGGGGATCATGTGGGCGAGACTGGCTTGGAAGGCTTCACCATGCCCCTTATATCAACTATGACAATGCTTCCGACCCCGGCCACGAGTTTACGTGCGTGGTCAAAAAGGCAGTAGATTAGGGGAAGAAAAACATTCGAGGAATCAAGAGAAATAGGGTTCCATCGATAGGAAATGTGTGCGATGGAGGTTAGAGGAGGAAAAGAACCTTCTTCCTTGTATATAAGATTAGAGGAGAGTGGCGTAGAAAAGTACAGTAAAAGGGCCACTGTCAGAGATAGCAAGCTCGTGTCATTATAAAAGGGGAAATAGGGGGGTGGTATGACATGATTAGAGAAAGCGTCAGATGGACAGACCTTAGAAAACCCCAATTGGTCACTGCCAAATACAGTTTGTAGATAGGGGAGGTTATACTTTTTCTCGAGCTTATCTTATATATTAACCTACTAGGTAGTATTGGTTTTCCTGAGTCTGATCGAGAACTTGAGGACTTGTCTTTCCGATACTCCTTTTATCTTGACTCTCGAGGTGGCATTTTAAACAAATTCTTTTTACTTTTCTGCAATTTGGGAACTTCTGAAGTTATAAATGAATCAGTCTGTATTTTTTATGGAAAAAGGAACTATTCTGTATACTAAGGAAACTCGTCTGTAAACCAAGGAGGAGGGAAAAGCTGTCATTGTCATGATCACCATCACCGCTCGCGACATCTCTCGCCAACCACCGCCACCCTTGTCAGTCCTCGTACAAGGCCAAAAGCCCGTCGGCGCCCTTCTTGCCGAGCGCCTCCAGCGTGCCCATGGCCAGCATCTCGAGCACGCTGATGTCGAACCCGAGCGTCTGCCGCCACCACGCGCGCATGTCGATCGCGATCAGCGAGTCCATGCCCAGCTCGCCCAGCCCCAGCGTCACGTCGGGCTCCTCCTCGCCCTTGAGCAGCAGGCTGAAGATCTTCTTCCCCGTCTCCCGCGCGATCAGGCTCGCCGCCTCGCCGCCCTTGAATAACGACGGGTTCTCCTTGCCCGCCGCGATGAGCGCCGCGATCCCGCCCTCGCTCGAGGAGGTCGTGGAAGACGAGTCCGAGCTAGCGTTGTGGTACACCGCCATCCGCCGGTCGCGCCGGTGCCGCGGGCTCGCCTCGGGGCTGCTGAGCGGCACCACCGGCGCGATGCCCAGCAGGAAGTTGTGCGCGTCGACGAAGTTCCCCCCGCGCTGCAGGGCCTCGGTGCCATCGTCGTGGTTGTGTAGCTGCGCGCGCAGCAGCGCCCGCTCCAGGCCCCAGAAGAGCTCCTTCTCCGAGAGCGCCCGCCACCCCGTGCCCTGCATCTTGCGCAGCAGGGCCTCGTTCTCGGCCAGGTAGCCCGCGCCCTCGATGGCGCCGATCCCGACCGCGCTGCAGGCCAGCCCCAGCCCGCGCCGGTACTGCACGAACGCGTCCAGGAACGTGTTCGCCGCCGCGTAGTTCGCCTGCCCCGGCTGCCCCGTCGCGCCGCTCAGCGAGCTGAACAGCAGGAAGAAGTCGAGCGCCACCCCCGACGTCGCCGCGTGCAAGGCCCACGTGCCCCGTACCTTGGGCGCCACGCACCCGCTCCACTCCCGCCACGTCATGCCCGCCAGCCCCGCGTCCCGCAGCACCATCGACATGTTCACTACCCCCTTCAGCGGCGCCACCGAGCGCGCCGCGTCCACCGCCCGCTGCACGTCACTCGCCTCGAGGACGCTGCCTTGCATGAGCTGCACGCTGCACCCCATGCTGCTGAGCTCCCGCGCGAGGTCCTTGTCGTGCGGCCCCGCGCCCGCGCTCCGCGAGAGGAAGGTTAGGTGACGTGCGCCGTGCTGCGCGAGCCAGATCGAGAAGGAGCGCCCGAGACCGCCGAGCCCGCCGACCAGGAGGTAGGAGGCGTGGGGGGAGAGGCGCAGGGGTTGTAGGCGGGGGGTGAGGGGGGCGAGTTGGAGGGTGTTGGATGGGGAGCGCACCGAGAGCACGGTCTTGCCCGTGTGGGTGCCGGGTTGCATCGACTTGATTGCTTGGCGGAGCTCGGAGGCCGGGAAGACGCCGGATAGGGGGAGGGGCGCGAGGGAGCCGCTGCGGAGGAGCTGGGTGGTTTGGGATAGGAGACTGGATAGGGGGTTAGTAAGTGACTCTTAAGGCTTCCTGTTTCTGAATGGGGGGGCGGTAGGTAAACTCACCTCTCGATCATCTCGGGCCGGTCAGCGGCCATCTGGTCCATATCTACACTGCAGTAGCACCGGTTGGCCTGGAACCGGTCCATGTCCAGCTTGCCCATGCCGGCGGCGTCACGCTTGCCCACCTGCACCATGGTCCCGTACTCGGCTACGCATCGCCATGTCGCGTGCAAAAGCTCCCCGGACAGCGGGTTGAGTGCTAGGTCGACGCCACGACCACCTGTATGTCGTGATACGAGGTCGGCGAACGTGGCACTGCGCGAGTCCCCGATGTGTGCTTCCGGAATGCCGAAGGTGGATGAGAGGTACGCGCGCTTTTCCGCGGTCCCGGCCGTCGTGAAGATCGATGCCCCGACCATCTGCGCAATCTGGATCGCGGCGAGACCGACGGCGCCAGCGCCACTGTGGATTAGGACGGACTGGTAGTTCAGATGTTAGCATATAGCCTTTTCATGAGAAGGTGTGATGTGGAAAAAGGGGGAGGTCAGGGGTAAGGGGTAAGGGGTAAAAGCTAGAGGATGGGATATCTTACCTGTCCCTTCTTCAGGTGTCCTACTTCATTTAGCGAATAATACGCAGTCGCGAAGGCGAGTGGCAGCGTCGCGGCGTTGGCGAAATCCAGACCCTCGGGGATCTTCTCGCAGAGGGTCTGGGGCGCGCGCACCGCCGTGGCGAACGAGCCCGGCTTTAGGAACATCACGCGGTCGCCCGCCTGGAGCTTGGTCACGCCGGAACCAACCTTTCGGACTATGCCGGCGCCCTCACGACCGATTGGGAATCCTTTCATGGCCCCGGTAGCCATGAGAACACTCTATAGGAGAGAGGGTTACAGTCAGTCATTGTTATAAATTTGTGAAATATCATGAATTGACGAGAGGAGCGGAAGGGGTGATACTTACTCTGTAATCTAGACCGAGGGAGTGTACCTCGATCTCTACCTCCCCATCCGCCAAGGGCTCAACACCAGCCGGCGCACCCACCCACTGCAGCGTGTCCAGCCGCCCCGGCTTCCCCATCTCCACGACTGCCTCCTCCGCCTCCTTCGTGCCCGCGAGCTCCGCGTCTAGCGCCACGGGGTAGAACCGCGGGACCAGCGTCGCGTCCCCGAACACGGCATACTCGTAATCCGGATCCAGCGCCGCGGTCTCGTCGTCGCGTGCGTGGAAGTGCTCGAACACGTCGGCCACGGCGCCCCCGCGGCTGAAATCGTCCACCTCGCACGTCGCGAACTGCACTTCGAGCTCCGACCGGAACGTGCGCGCGAGCCCGACGATCTGCGCGTACCGCGGGTCGCGCACCCCGACCTGTGACAGCCCCGTCACCCACAGGAGCCCGGCCGAGGACGACAGAGAGACGACGAAGGACTTGAGCTGCGCGAACTCGTCGGCGCTCATGGTGTCGAGGAACGGGCGTGACGTGTCCAGCAGCGAGACCACGTCTGTGTTCGCCGGCGGCGCGTCCGAGAGGCTGCACAGCGTTGTGCTGTACCCCCGGCGCGCGAGCTCCCCTGCGATGGGCCCTTGGTCCGCGGCTGTCTTGTCGGCCACGAGAAGGGCGATGTGCTTCCTCCGCGAAACACCGCGGCTCGCCCGCGCGAACACGATGTTGTTAACACCATCATCCGCAGCCGGCACCTCGCTGTCAAACCCGGCGGCCTTGAGCGCCTCGGTCGACATGTCGTCCTCCACCCACCAGCTCGGCAGCGTGCCGAGCACGAGCTCAAGCCACGCCACCCCTCGGCGCGGCTCCTGCAGCAGCAGTCTGCCCCCGGGGCCTAGCAGCTTGCGCGCGTGGCGCAGGTTCACGGCGCCCCCCGCTGCAATCACAAGGTCGAATTCCCCCGTGAACCCCTGGTCCGCGGGGTCGCGCCCGATGTCCAGCGTCGCGAACTGCAGGTTCGCCGTGCCCTTGAGCTGCTCCCGCGCTTTGTTCACCATGCCTGACGCGGCGTCGCTGAACACGTATGCGGAGTACAGGGGCTGCCCGTCGGAGCCGCGCGTCAGCGCGCGCAGGTACGAGGTCGTGCAGGTGCCGGCGCCGGCGCCGAGCTCGAGGACGCGGAGGTTGGGCTTGGTGTGCGCGAGGGTGCGGAGCGCGGGCGAGATGTCGCTGGCTTGGCGGAGGAAGGCTTGCAGTTTGCTGAGCGTGCTGCTGCTGTTGAGGATCTCGGCGGCGGTCTGGCGGCCTGAGAGGATCGAGGACGCGTTCGTGGCGATACAGGAGATCGCCGCGGCGGCGGGGGCGACGGGGGTTGGGGCGAGGTGCTGGACGAGGGAGTCGATCTTCTGTAGTAGTGAGGCTTCCTCGAGGGCTTCGAAGTTGCTAGGTATGGCCTGGTTAGAGAGCCAAGTGGCGTACTTCTGCATGTGCGGAGATAGGGGCACGTCGGCTTTCAGGGCGCGCTTGCACACGGCCATGGTAAGCTCAGCGAGCTCGTTTAGAGCAGACATGTCCTCCGCTTTGTGGGCAGATGGCTTCACCAGACGGCTGAAATCTTCGAAGTCAATGTGGCGTCCCCACTCGGTCCGCGCCGTGATGTTCACGCTCTTGTCGTTCTCGGCGTTGGAGTCCTCCCGAGACATCCGCACG
The DNA here is from genome assembly GCA_022578605.1 of Camillea tinctor. Classification (NCBI taxonomy): domain Eukaryota; kingdom Fungi; phylum Ascomycota; class Sordariomycetes; order Xylariales; family Graphostromataceae; genus Camillea; species Camillea tinctor. Next base: position 486,446 of record MU394053.1, read on the forward strand.
CCGGACAGCTTCAGGACCATCTTGTCGCCTGCGAGGCATGATCCCTCGCCGATGACACCGTCGTCGTTGACGCTGGCGGTGGTGTTCACGTCGATGCTGTCTTCGGCCGTGCGGAACATGGTGAGAGAAGCGATGGAGGTAGGAAGCACCTGGCGGTAGTCGTGCGACAGGCCGTATCGAGCAGCGCAGATCAGCAACTGGAGGTACGCGTCGAGGACGACTGGGTGCAGGTGGTAGTTCTCCTCGTCGCCATGCCAGTTGTTGCGGATGTTGGAGATGGCCTGTCGCTGGCCGGTAGTGCTGGTCATGATATCGTTCAAGACAGTGAAATGCTCACCGTATTCTAGACCACCCTTGCGGACGGTGTCGTACCACTTCTTACCGTTGACCTTGCGTGGTAGGCTCTTCGGAATGGACTTGTCGGCTTCCTCGGGGGCCCCGGTCTCGGCGCGTACCTCACCCGAGGCGTGCTTAGTCCAGGCGTGTCCGTTGTGGGAGGAGACGACAAACTCCCACCACTCACTCACCTGGCTATCATTGAGACGCGAGCGCTTGAGCGAGGTCACCAACTCGACAGGGTTGGTGCTGTTGACCACCAAGGCACGGCTGACAGCCATGTTTCGAATGCTCACTCCTTCCTCAATGCCGGTCGTCTGCCGGATGGCCTCAGCGGCCATGCCGACGTAGCCAGCGAACGGGAAGACAATGTCGCCATTGACCTTATGGTCGCGGACCCACGGGGCGTTGTCAAGATGGAAAAGGTTCCGCCACACAGGCTCTAGCGCAGAACTCTCGGCAACGCGCACGCCCAGGAGGTCGTGGTACTTGTGCTCGCGCATGCGCCACTCCTTCGAGACGCGGGTCTCAAACCAGTAGCTCTTTGAGTGGTTCCAAGGGTAGCGGGGCAAATCTGGCATGGTGGTGCCGGTTGGCATCAGAGCCTGGAAGTTAACCCCAACGTGCAGAGTGAACAGCCTACCCAGCGCGGACAGGAAGCTCTCAGCTCCATTGGCTCGTCTAGCTAGCGTAGGGACGTGAGGAGCGGGCTTGTTTTCACGGGCCATGATCTGGCGCAGGGGGCCGGCGAGCGCAGCATGAGGGCCGATCTCGAGGAATACGGGATTCTTGATATCCGGGTGGTTGAGGAGGTCGGTTACCGCTGACTTGAAAAGGACCGGCGACTCAAAGTTCGTCTGCCAGTACTTCGGCCCAAGCTTGGGGTCCTCCTCGACATCGTCTTCCAGGAGCTTGCCCATAACACTCGAGAAGAACAGTTTTTGAGCTGGTCGTCCGATTACCTAGGTATGGTGCGTTAGCAACACAATCGAGTAAATATCGTTTCAAGGTATACTTACCCCAGCGCTCCTGAGACTGTCGTAGTAGTCACCACCAACTTCGGCCATGTGGTGGGAATGGTACGCTTTCTCAACCTTGAGCATAGTGACGGGGATGCTCGGCTCCCTCTCCTTGATTACAGCTACAACATCAGAGAGTTGATCAGCGTCTCCAGACAGTGTAACACTGTTGGGGGAGTTATCACAGGCCACACTGGTACCGGGAAGCAGGTATTTGTCAACCTCTTCCCAGCTCATTCCGACGGCCGCCATGCCACCAATTCTGGTTTGCGACTCAGCGGCAGCGCCACGGCAGTAGGCGACGGTGATGGCTTCCCTAGCGCTGAGTGCGCCGGCTGCGTAGGCAGCGGCCACCTCACCGCTCGAATGGCCGACCACGGCAGTGGGCTCGATGCCTACGGCGGCGAGAGCATCTACAAGAGCAATTTGTATAGCCGTGCAAAGCGGCTGGGAGAACTCAGCCTCATTAACCTTGCTTGTTCTTGCGGGCTTAGAGAGCTCTTTCTCAATACTCCAAGAAGGGGCGTTCTCGCCTAGGGTCGCTTTGAGATGCTTGTCGAGTGCCTGGATAGTTTCTTTGAAGACGGTGTTGGTACGGACGAGCTCGCGGCCCATTTGGGGCCACCTATCTTGCGTTAGCTATTAGGTATATCAACAATGGGAGATATAGAATAACTTACTGAGCACCCTGGCCCGTGAAAACCATGACGAGGTTAGGCTTCTGACCGGCCTTCGGCGGAGCAGTGGGTGCAGCTGCAGACCCAGGAAGCTCAGGTGTAGAGACGACAAAGGATCGGTGAGGTAGATGCTCTCTTCGGTTGGCGAGAGTGTATGCGACATCAGCGAGTGAGTCAGGGTTCTTCTCAAGATATGTCTGGTACGACTCGATCATCTTCTTCAGGGACTGGGGGTGATTTGCCGAGAATACTAGCAGCTGAGGCTGGTTGCTCTTGATGCCAATAGGCATCGTAGGAGATTCCTTCTTCACCGCAGTAGGCGAGGAAATACCATACGAGGCCGCAGAATCCACAACAACGTGAGCGTTGGAACCTCCAATACCGAAAGAGTTGATGCTGATACGCTCTAGGCGGTCTTCAGGCCATTCAGTAACCTCGGTTGGCACCTTCAACCTGTCCCACCGGATAGCCGGGTTTAGAGGCAGAGCCTTGATGTTAGGTGGGATCTGTCGATGCTCTAAGGCAAGGACCGCCTTCATCAGAGATGTCATTCCGGAGGCACCCTCAGAATGTCCTAAATTGGCCTTCACGGACCCAATGTGGACACCCTTGGCGCCGAAGGCGTTGGCAATAGCATTCGTCTCGATGGGATCACCCCTCTTAGTTCCAGTGCCGTGGCATTCAACAAAGGCAGTCCTATTGTAAAAGGTAGTGTTAGTAAATGCTTCAAGTGTAAAGCTACATTTACAAATAGGAGTTGAGAATACTAACTTGGATAGATCCGTGATACCACCAACTTCGTAGGCACGTTTAATCAAAGCCTCTTGAGCAATATCGCTCGGGAGTGTCAGACCGTTCGTCCTACCATCATGGTTGGCAGCTGATCCTGCGAGGACAGCTCGAATGGGGTTCCCATCGCGGATGGCATCGTCTAGAGGCTTGACAAAGAAAGACACCACTGCTTCGCCTCGACCATACCCGTCGGCGTTGGCGGAGAAAGACTTGCAGGATGCATCTCTTGCAATAACACCAGTCTCAGACATGGTGATACTGAGATTGGGAGCGAGAATGATGTTGGTACCAGCAACGATGGCAGACTTGCAATCGCCACGAGCCAGAGCCATGCATGCTTCATTGAGACCCACGAGCGAAGCAGAGCAGCCAGTACGAATAGTCATACTATGTTATCAGAAAAAAGTCAGCGTTGATCTATGATGATATGTTCCGGGTTCCGATATCAAGAATGGATGCTTACCTCGGCCCCATAAGGCCTAGTTCATACGAAATCCGATTGGAAACCATGAAATCGGTGTTGACAGACAGCTGGTATCTGCCATATCGCTGCTGCTCCTGGTAGAACAAGTCGTACCAGTCGTTTCCGTAGTTTCCAACGTAGGTACCGATGTTCGTGTTCTTGTAGTTAATCTCACCAGCGTCGTCTAGTGCCTCCTTGGTGACCTCAAGGAGCAGCCTCTGCTGCGGGTCGAGGCGCTCTAGCTCGGTGCGTCCCATGGAAAAGAAGGACGAATCGATCGAGCTAAGATCGTTGCTGTCGTCGAGGAAGTATCCTCGCGTGGTGACGGTGGTGCCCGGCTTGCGCTTGGAGGACTTGTAAGCCTCCAGGTTGAAGCGGCCTTGAGGCGCCTCCGAGTTGGCGTCCCCTCCCGCGATGAGGAACTCCCAAAGCTCCTGAGGAGAGGCAATTCCCCCAGGGAGGCGACAGGCCATGCCACAAATTGCAATGGGGACCCATGGTACAGACCTAGTGGCCTTTCTCTCCTCTCCTGCCTCCTTGGTCTCACTGCTGAGTGGAAGGAAGGCGACGGGAACCTGCTCGTTACCGAAACCGCTGTTGATAGTCATTTTGTCGGTGTTGTATTTAGTGATATTGATAGTGACGCGATAGTCTACTGAGTTCTTGAAGTTGGGATGAAATAATCTTGAAACAGAATCGCTCAAGATTGGTGATATCAGAGGTGGCTCTCGTAGTATTGCTGATACTGATAAAGCCCTTGATTTGAGTTTGAGGCTGGGTTTGATAAATATTCTTGATGTAGAATTCGGTGATGACACTTAATAATGTAATGAGACCTTGCTGAACTGCTTGAGTGAGGATAGTAGAGTCTAAAGCTGGAGGCAATGCTAACATATATACATGAACACAGGTGTCTCGGAGCTTGCCAACATAGGCTGTGGTGACTACGCGAATGCGCTTGCATCGGCGTGCGACTTCGAAAGTTGACAATTTCTCATTGAAAGTCCTATGTGTGAAGCGTTCAGTTCTCACTCGTGTAAATCAGTGTTCAGTTTTCACTCGCGTGAATCAGTGTACGCGATAACATCGCGATCTGCTCATCGTGGGACCATTTCATCGCCCAAACACCAGGATAGTTGTTAGGTTAGAGTACGCATCTAGAGAGTGAGAAGACCCATCGGCGTACTCAGTTACCCAAGGCAAATTCTCAAAATTACATGGTCATGCCTTCACTCAATTTCTCGATTCTGTGCTGCGTAAACAATTACCGGGACGAAGTGTCTGCCCCTAAGTGCTCAGGTTCGCCTCGAATCACCGAGTACGCCCCATTAGAACTCACGGCAGCACAATCCAACACCGACGTAACCGGTCTCCTTAGCTTTGCGTCATTACTCAGGAAATTTGCATTCATCCGGTTACTTGAGACTATAGTCTGTCATCGTGCTATAACCTTGCCTCATGCATGCCCGATATTAGAGGTTAAGCTCTACAAATCAAGCCTCTTTGCAAAGGCACAATGTAATTCATTCGGTAAATTCAGTATTTTTCCATAGACGAGAATTATTGGTCCACATACTAGGGGGGCTGGCTGTATGTCGAATCATTTTACGTAAATTGTACGGAGTAAATAAAATAAAGTGTGTTAGTTATGGGGTTGAATAATCTTCAACTCGACTCCTAACATAGTATGCGCTGCGTTAGCTGGGGCTCACTGTCGTTTCCGGGATCCTGGTTGGTTGTTGGTGTACTCCATGGAGTATTACTCCGGTCAGCCAAAATGTGAAAGTGGGTGCCTCGTTGAAGGAGGCTACACTTATATGGACTACACTCCTTACAGGGGTAAGACACACCCACCTCCAACATGACTCTGGGGTAGCTGCAGAATGGCTGCATTAACTCGATGATATACAGATCTTGCGCATGGATGCTCTAGGGACTTGGAACTATTCTTGACTGAAGTTAGAATCCCTGTTGTTTCGCATGATGACATGCATGTCAACCTCGCACTATGTTTCGTTGGTTAGTAATTTTTCAACGTCACTTCATAAGTTGTTAGCCGGCTTGTTTGAATCACTACTATTTCGGGTGATAACATGTGACGGAGTCATGACGGGATGAATCCAGGGGATGGATCTAGTTGATGGAGACACCACTCTGGTCCAGAGACTCAAGCGAAGGGGAAAGAGAGCTCAGAGTTCCGCATTAGGAATACACCGATCATATTGTATGCATGTTAGATATTCAGATACCTTCCAGATGGTTATAAAAATGCAAACACATGACCCCTTTGTGAAACTCTTGAACCATCTCACTTAACACCGTCATATTCAACACTATCAATAGTCTCTACATCGCAAGTCACATCACCATCTGAGGCCCCTGTATACTTCTATACCTTTACTACCATACACAAAATACTTCAGTTCAAACCTCTACAATGTATGCTGAAACAGTGCTTAAGGAGTGGATGGAGGCACAGGTGCCACGTGCTCCTCAGATGAAGGATGGCCCGGCCTTCTTCCGCAACCTTGAGCAATCTCTCGATGTTCACCGTGCTACTCACTCCCTGCTCTTGGCTAAGCCACGATGGGATGATAGCATTGTCGACTTGACTACGAGCGATGCCCTATCTCTGAACCGAGACGGAATTGTTCGCGATGCCTTGCTTAAGGAGTTGCAAGCCCATGGCGACTTCATTCTTAGTGCTAGCGGCTCCCGAGTTCAGTACGGCAACTACGAATACCTTATCCAGACAGAAAAGGAGATTGCAGAATTCCACGGGGCCGAGACCGCCTACATCGCACACTCGGGTTTTATGGCCAATGCGAGCGCTGTTGCGGCTATCGGTACGCCGGGAGATGTCTTCGTCTACGATGAGCTTGTCCACACTAGCAGCCACGACGGTATGAAGCTTAGCCAGGTTGCTGAGCAGATAAAATTCAAGCACAACGATGTCGAGTCTCTACGCGACGTTCTTACCAACCTGAGGGATACGAACCCTAAGCTGAAGGCTGGGACTAAGAATATCATCATCCTAGTCGAGTCTATCTACAGCATGGATGGAGATGTCTGCCCCCTGAAGGAGTGTGTTGCAGTTGCCAAGGAGATCTTTCCTCTTGGAAACGCTCAGTTTGTAATTGACGAGGCTCACAGCACTGGACTTATTGGTCCCCAAGGCAGGGGACTCGTCAACATGCTTGGACTGGAGAAGGAGATTGCTGTTCGAAGTAAGCGAAACCTCCCTTAACTACAGCAAAGTTTGGAACTATTTACTAATATTTTCTCTGATAGTCCACATGTGCAGCAAAGCATTGGCTTCTACTGGGGGTAAGCTTCACAAATAACAATGGCTCAATATCTGTCCATCTTGTAACTAACTCTATTCCAAGGTGTTATTCTATGCAACAAGCATATACGTAACGCTTTGATTCAGAATGCTAGATTCTTTGTCTACAGCGGCTCCCCATCATTTGCCATGGTTGCTTCCATGAGAGTCGGCTACCAGCAACTCATGAGTGGCGCCACAATGGAGGTACGAGGTCTCAAGACAACCCCAATATGTACTAGTCTGCAATCAAACTAACAACACAACCTTGTTCAGCGCCAAGAACAAGTCCAGAAAGTCGTCAAGCACTTCTACAAGACCATGCAAGAGCATCCCGTCTACGAAGAGGCCGTCGAGGAAGGCATCATTAGTATCCCCCCTATGGAAGACTGGGAGTCTCGCAAGTGGCACACTCACATTGTGCCCATCCGCACGCGCAACCACTACGAGAAGTACCTATTCTACCACGTCCTGCTGATCGCCAAGATGAATGCGTATGCTTGGTCTTTCCCCATCGTGCCCAAGGGCCAGTCTCGCCTGCGCATCGTGTTCCACAACCACAACACCTTTAAGCAGGTTGAGGATCTGGTCAACGCGATATGCGACTGGGCGCAGGAGATGTTGGACATTGAGTCGGGAACATCGGATAATACCCTGCCAGAGGCTACTCGACAGGTATATGCTCTGCAAGGTGTTACATCGTAACGAAAGGGGGTTTGGATATACTCTTATCTTGGGCCTTACGGATTTTTGATGATGCTTTTTACTGGTGGTGGGAGGCCCATGATGATGATGATTGCATGATATTGAAAGGGGTAGAGGAGACCCAAGGGGTTTTGAAGGTGGAGAATGGCTGTCTATGCATGTTTCTAGTTTGAATTATTGTTACAACATCTCTTTTGTGACTCGTTTCTTTTCTTTCCTTTTTTTTCTTTTAGGATCATCTTCATAACTTAACTAGGACCCAAAAATTCAATATTATCGTTATAGAAACTTCTCAACTCCTAATACCATTTCTAGAAAAGTGGTGTGTAAATTCTACATCACTAGGTAATATTTATTTTAAATCTAATAACGCCACCCAATAAACGTTGCTAACTAGGATTTCTTATATGTACCTAGGTATTTACACATTATTCTTTCGCATAAATAGATGTGTTGCGGTGGATGCGAACGTGAATCACTATTTGGCGATTGGTTTATATAGTATCGTAACATATGTAACCTATATTGTGGGAATGTGATACATATACTCGGTGGTCATAAAAACAAATGGGCCGGCATAAAGGCCGAGCATTGAAACATAGATAAGGGAAGTTCTATAACATTCCATGTAAGCCTCGCTTCGATCCTACGATAGCATCTACTTGCCTTTCTTTTTTCGCAGTCTCTAGTATGATGAATGATTGGATATTACGCTAATCGATGATTACTACGAACTCGTACATGGTCGTTCTAAGGTTAGTTTACTGTTTAACCTTTCCCTTTTATTTCACGTCGAGCTAGATGGAATTTCCAAGTTTTCCGGTCTGAGGCAGAGTTAATCTCGACACACTTATTGACTGCTTAATGTCCTAATCTCATCTATTTTCTTTGCTTTTGCAACTTTTGCTCAATTGGGTCTACTATTCTTAAGAGCTATATAATATTCATATGATCCTATGGCTTCGTACGATGATGAAGCATGAGGTATATCAAATATAGTATCCAAAGAATACCAGCTCGACGATTTTCTAAATGAGCATGTTTATGTATTAAGATCGAAAGGAGCTTTTGTAGGACTTAACATAATCTTCTATTATTATTGTGAGAGTGCATGCGGTCAATTTAACTTTTGGATACGAACAAAAAATCGACCACGACTCCTGGCTCGATGCAATTACATGATGGACCATGAAAAAAAAAGTTTTCCTATGATGACTCTGAAAATTCCGAAGTATGGCCCTCATTTTTTTTTCTCCCTCTCCACGGCGTGGAACAAACTCGATAATGATGTGTTACCCTATAACCCCTGACTATCTCCAACTGATATGCCGGATACATACAAATGACTTGCAGCAGAATTCCAACTTTGAGGACTTTCCTTATTTCAATTGCAGTGTGACATTCACTTTGCCGCTTACGGCAGCTGCTGCTGCGTCTCCAGTCATTGCAATATCCATCAAGTGGCCCACGATTTCGCCTGCTTTCCTGCGGGGGATTGAGACCGACAACTGTGTGAGAGGTAGGTCTGAGTCAGTTGGGAGGCCCCATGCTGAGTACCCAGAAGAAGAGTGAGAGCCGGGTGTGTGCTCTGGGCTTGGCTCAGGCCAAGGGTTGGTGAATTGGGCATTCGGGTCTAGTATGTCAGGAGTTATTCCACTAACATCAGCAGTCGAATAACTCGGTTGGGAGACCATTCCTTGCCAATAAGCTGCGTGTAGGGCTTCCTGGTCTCCGTTTTGGTTGATTTCGGTGAAGTTCATGCCGGCGAGGTCGGTGCTATATAAGTCACCTGCTTGGGCATCACTCCATGAGCTTTGTCCATCAGCACAGTCAATGTCGCGCTGGCTATTCGGTGATGACGATGCGGTTGCCACCGAGGAGCCTGCTGATGACTCGGACCTTTTCTTTTTGCGTCTTTCCAAGAGGGTATAACGGTTTTTGAGTGCGAGGGGCGCTCTGTTGGTGAAGTATTTCTTCGCCAAAGTCTTCCAAGTGCGTCCATGCATTTCTACCGTAGATAAGAGAAGATTGTCCTAAGAGAATCAATGTCAATAAAACGCCCCGACCCCTATAGAACCAAAGCTCAGAGGATCGGGTAAGCAATCAGTTGGTCATACTTCCTCAGTTGTCCAGGCACCGTGATCAAGATCGGGTCGTAACTTATCATTCCAACGTTTAGCGCTATTCGACGACCTGTCAGCGACAAGTACCGACTATAGAGAAATGAGAGGGGGTTGATAGGGAGTTCGACAAAATAGTGTTCAGAAGCTCGGTAGGTAATTTTGGTTCAGAAAAAATATCTCACCACTGCTCGCCATTGCGAGTGCCAACCTCGGCTGCTACGGCTGTCCACTTTGTGCCATTCTTTGCTACTGCGGCTCTCAACTGGTCATCTTCCTCAGGAAGCCAGGTTCCAGTGTTAAGGGACGATGACATCTTTTGCTCCCAGTGATGAAGACATTCGCTGGGGGAACGGCCGGGGAGGTAAGACGCAATTTCATCCCACTGGATATCCTGGGATTGACCAACTAAGTGCAATGATATGTATAAGCAGAAAATTACTTTAGAATATAACTCAAGATGCTGTCAAGTACGAACCTCGTTGGATGACAGCCTCTAAGACTGCATCATCCATCTGGGTCCAACGACGGAGTCCTGGACCCATGGTAAAATTCACGGTTTTAGATCGGATAATAAGCTTAACAAATGAGCAAAAAGTTATGAATACTACGAGAATCCTTCAAAGGTTTCCTAATAGTTCCTCTAGAATTCGACAAGGCAGTAAGTAGGCGTTGGGATGGAAACATGTAAGGGAGCATTTACCGTGGTACAGAATTCTAAAACCTCGGGGGCACAAAAGGACAGACAAGGAAGCAGAAGCAGGTAGGACCTATAAAGAAATCCAGGAAAGGGGTGGTTCGGTTTCCGGAGTACGCCGTATTCTATCAAGTTCGACGGTTAGCGTCCTGTTGTCAGCAACACACATATGCACCATCTCCTTTTTTCACCGGCTTAATTCATTTTCTTTTTTTCCCGCTTTAACATCAAGGTTTAACGAGTATATTGGATGCTGAGTGAAGGATCAGGATATTGACCCCTTCAAGTTAGGTCTAACTCCGGACCCATCGTGATGAGACAACCTCAGCAATAGTATCTGCGAGCCATTGGACTGGCATCATCTCGTCCAAATACCAGTGTTGATTGAGATATCGTTGCACATCTCGGCGCTTCTATCAGCCCCCAGTAGCACAACCATCATATCCTGCCCCTGGTGTAGTTCATTTTGTGAGCTCATCTCGAGAGTCCCCCCTTTCGCCCGTTTTCTCATGAAGGCCGTCTCGGTTGCTTCAGTAGAACTCCCACGAGGTCAACTTGGTGAATAATCGACTAGCTGTGCCGCAACTCCCTGGCGAATATCGCGGCCGTTCGAGTTCCACAAATGACCAAACCGTATTATGGACGTGCATAGCCCAGGCAAAGCCAGGCGCATGTGCGCATATGGAACCCAAAAGGACCAATATCAAAATATCACCTTACTGGGATCATCTAGCCGTCAGCTAGTGCCCGGATACTCCCCAGCGCCTAGCAAGGGTTCATGTATGCATAATTGCGCGAATCTTCGATCTAACGGCTCCGTTCCCGTCTCTAAAGCTAATATCCACGTAGTCGTCCTCGGCAGGATTTCGTTTCGTTTGGTCTCAAGGGGAAAGCCCTGGTGACGCACACCCTCTCCAGAAACCTAGAGAAGAACCGAAAGCCGCAAGACGGAGGCGACTTGTCGCGATCAGAAAGAAAAGTGGTCTAGTATATGCTGTTCCCCACTGATAAGGAAGGGCATCGGGGTTTCGCTGGCAGGTAGACAGAAAAGCAGGAGAATTTCAGCATGGTGAGTTGGGTCTGCATACGGTATAACTCCATTCTGTCTTCGACGTTCGGATCGGAAAATGAACAAGATCGTCCGAGATTTGCGTATCCGGCTGCTTATTTGCGCGTGTAAAACGTGAAAACGTGCCGTAGATGTGCTTGAGAGCCCCCGGGGGTTTCTCTGAGCATTCCCAATCGGCTCAACTAGTTGCGTTGAATCACAATCGCGAACGAGATTTGTATCATTCACGATGTCACCTGAGCGCGACGGTCCAAGTACCTAGCTAGGCGTGTCAGCATCTGACCAGCTTTAGTGGAAATATGCGTTGACATAGAAGGATGAAAGTGCAGATTTGGGTATGGAAGAGCTCAAAAGTTGTGAAGTTTTCCTTCAGGTCTTTGGAGACTTAATGCCCTTGACTATTTAAGATGGTACTAGGTGCCGTACCCAACTCTTTCTTCAAAGAGCTGGTATGGAAAGTAGTTTAGAGTAGACTATTCAATGGTGAGCCCTTTGATTAACTATAGACTCCTGTGCGACGTCTGCTCTTCAGATTTGAAATCGACAGGGAGAAAATAAATCCGAGAAAAGTCTCGAGTCTGGCGTCTAAGTTGGACGCCGGGGAGACTCGATGTATCCCTGATTAATCGCATCTGGGCTTGGCGTCGATAGGCGATGTGCTTGCATGAGAAGGCCTACGTCCCACGTAGTGCAGAAATGAGTATAAGTGCTATGTTGAATTGCATTTATACCCCTGTCATTACTCTGATGGGAACCATCCTCTAGCTCTGATAGGTCATCACTCGTTCCGGAGTTGCATCAGGGGCTATAACCCTGGAAACTCTCCCCTACGAGACCAATGAAGGGTAAAAGAATCCGGAGTAATCTTGATACTCCTAACTTAGCAAGACTTGTTTGCTCTTGACATTTCTAGAAGAAAATGTACTATGGACGGGGTTTATTTGTCCCTAGTTATGTAATCCTCAGAATCATGCCTTTCCTTCCTGAGTGAGGGCATCTACAGATGATTACTCTGGTTTTGCTGAGTTTAGAATAGAGATAACAGATATCTTGGCTCCATGTCACCTAGATTACTACTATAGGATGAAATATATCCCGTATGTCTCTTAACTTGTATATATCATCGCATAGGATGTCAAGATGAATATGTTTTACGTGAAAGACCAAGCACATACACGCACACGCACATATACACACGCACACTCGGGTTGCCGAGGTGGTTCTCGACTTATATACTTTGCCGTTTCATACTGAGCTTATTGCATCCCGACCCTAGAGAAGACGGACAGATATACATAGTCAGAATCAAGAGCCTTCGCAAGATTTGATTGAGCCCTCAGGTCTTGCGAAGTTTCCCGAACAGCGCATTCCCACCACCATCGCCATGGCATCTACACCGTCGACGGGCAATGTTGCCAACAGCGCGACAGCCGATAGTCTCGATAAAGAAAAATGTCAGCTTGACTCGAGCCATGGATCCACTCCGAGTGGCTCTGTCCTCGAAAACTTTACCGATTCGGATATTGAGGCTCAAGGTTCCCGGCCAGCCAAGAAGCCCTTCTCCTTTTGGATGTCCATCGTCTGCATTCTCACCATAGCCTTTATCGTTTCCTGGGATGCAACATGCCTGGCAGTTGCCATTCCTTCGATTTCGAAAGACCTTAACGGTTCATCCTTCCAATCGTTTTGGGCCAGTATAGCCTTCATGATTGGTGTGGTAGCCACACAGCCCATCTATACAAGCGTGTCGGACATTGTGGGCCGGAAGCCACCTCTATATACTGCTATGACACTATTTGCTGTCGGAGCCATCATATTTGCAACCGCACATGATATGTCAGTCGTGATCGCCGGTCGATTGGTCCAAGGCCTAGGGGGTGGCGGTCTTGACGTCCTGGAGTCGGTCCTGCTCGCTGACGTGACCACCCTAAAAGAGCGGCCGCTATACCTCAGCTTACAGGGCATCCCTATAGTTTCAGGCTTCGTTCTCGGCCCTATCATTGGATCCTTATTCAGCGAGTTCGCGACATGGAGATGGATTGGATGGATCAACCTTCCCTTTACTGGTTTCTCTATGGTCTTAGCTTTCTTCTTCCTTCACCTCAGGCCTATCGAGATTGATACAAGGAGTAGACTCCAGCGATTGGACTGGACTGGTATGGTCCTTTTCGTCGTAGGAGCTGCTGCTTTCTCGCTGCCGCTTAGTTGGGCTGACTCCCTATACCCATGGACGGACTGGAGAACACTCCTACCGTTCATCATCGGTGTGATAGTAATGATCGGTTTCTGGTTCTACGAGGCCCGACCACAAGAGCCCATGATTCCCCATCGTCTTTTCCATAACATCACGGCTTGCATGTCGATTGCTACCGGTTTCCTCCACGGACTGGTTATGTACAGTATACTTCTGTACTTGCCACTATTCTTCCAGGCAGTCTACTTGCAGTCACCCCTCCAGTCTGGCATTTCGATCCTACCTATCTGTGTCCTCATGATTGCGGCCAGTGCTGTTGCACCCATCTTGGTTAAGATAAGCAAGATGTATCTCCCCTACCTCTGGGGCGGGTGGATACTTACAACCTTGTTTATGGGGTTATTCTATCTGGCTGGCCAGGACTCGTCAACAGCCACTGCAAATGCCTTCCAATCATTGCTGGGCGTTGGTATTGGCATCGTCTTCACTGTGACGGCTCTGCCGATGCAAGGAAGCGTCAAAAATGTAGATGACCAGGGGTTGGCGGCCGGCATGTTAGTGACATTCAGACTCTATGGGGCATTGATTGGCCTCGCTATCGGTTCCAGCGTCTTCAACAGTTTCTTCGCTAAGAGCATCGTTGCTCTTGACCCACTCCCAGAGGCTCTTGCGGAATTGGCTGACCCCAGCCACGCTATCAGCTTCATCCCGAACATACCTGACTTAGACCTGCCACAAGACCAAATGGAGGCCCTCATCCAAGCTTACAGAGTCCCGTTCCGTGCTATCTGGGTTACAATGGCTGCACTGTCTGGTATTGCCACGGTCATGTCTTTCCTGATGACCAAGATTGATCACGACAACGAGGAGCAAGGCAAGCAACGGTTTGAAGAACGCAAGAAATGAGGCACCTATGAATAGGCTCAAGACTTGGCGGAAGGATTGCATATGACCAGGCATATGTGGATGGGGCAGATAAGGAAGGTCGGGGTAAGAACCACATACGGTTCCAGATCCCTGTTGTGGATGACCCCCGAAAGGTTCACATGCATACAGGGGTCGTGGCACTCAACTCATGGAATGGATTGGAAGATGATGATGAAATTGTGAAAGGGTGTGAATAGAGGCAAATGTTTTCTCTTTAGACAATACGGACTAACTTACATAAATATGTCAAAGTACAACGCAATTGCGCGACTATGTACTAATGCGTGAGAGTGACATAGCCGGGGGGTCTGGGCGTCTCTCAACTTGCGTACCGAGACTCGAGTCTGCATAGCGGGGGGTGGAAATGCTGCTCGAAGGCACAGCTGAAATAATACGAAATTACATACAAGATCTAGAATGTGAATAAAGTACTTTGCATAAACACAACATGGTATGATCAAAGGATTATTGATAGCATAGAAGTAGGCTATATCTTTCAATAGTCATTTCAAATTATAATTATCAATACTTTTAGACTTGCGAGTCCTATCGCCTCGAACAAATACGTACATAGGGAGTCTACGAATCATGGTACGAAGTATAGCCCCTATACAAAACCTACGGGGACAGAATATAGCTGAAAATCCCAACATGCTCAACCAACCACAAAACGACGCGTAAATATTGCTGAAAATTAAGGAAAGGTCGGTGTATGCTGTCATGCAGAAGAAACACAATAATTTGACGAGTTCAAGAGACGAAAGAAGGCAATAAGTCGTGAATACACAAGGGTAGCCATTTTTGTTTCGTTTTTATGAGAGCAGTGTAATGTGTCCTACTACGAATCAGGAAGCTTTCTAGTGTCGAATATTGCCCGGTGTCAAGCTATGCTGATAGAAGATCTTGTATAACAGCTATGTCTCTCACAACTGTATGACTGGGAGGACCTGTGTTTATATATACAACAGTTACGAGGTTATTCTGTGCAGTATTGATGTAAAACTCTTGAATACTTATCATAGAGAATCTATGTTTCTTTGGTAGTATTATGTGTACAAAACTCTACTTGCTTTTTACCTTTGATGTGACCTAATTGATACTTTCCATTGCAATGTAATTGCGGGCTCTCTTTGCCATATGTAGCTATATACGGATTGTTTGCACTAGAACTATGAGATTCTAATATTCTGGTATGTGCAGAGAAAATCAGTTATTATCGATTGCCTGTAAGAAATTGATTCGACTATGGATAATATTACTAGGTGTATTCGTAGCGGTCATGTTTAAATGTAAGTACTAGGTAAAGGGAGAAATATTGAGATATTGTTCTTAAAACTTCGACTCCTTAAATTTTTTTTTGGGGGTGAAACTGTTACAGAATCATATGTAGTGAAATGGCTCTGAAGTTGACACGCAGTAATTTAGAAGGTCAATCAATAAATACAAAGACATATTATCATGAAACCCATTATACTACTGAATTTTTTAAATTTATTATTATCTGCTTCGTGTAATAATGATCATGTCATAGCAATGACATTACTCATCATAGTAATTAGCGTGATGGATGTTGGGATCAAAATAGGGGGTTGAATCATATTCATGTCTAGGTA
Source organism: Camillea tinctor (assembly GCA_022578605.1). NCBI lineage: Eukaryota > Fungi > Ascomycota > Sordariomycetes > Xylariales > Graphostromataceae > Camillea > Camillea tinctor. Next base: position 502,383 of record MU394053.1, read on the forward strand.
TGTTACCTACCTACCTTATATACCTAAGTAGGTAGATAGTTGTTCTAGAGAGCAAACTATCCACCAACACATGAAATTCATTGTTAACAAACAATATCGATGGCAATGACAGACCTAACCTTTAAGAGTGAATGGAAGCTAAGCGCCTATTTTGTTCCACCTACATACCACTTCCTCACCCGACCCTGTTATCCTTCCCCCCAAATATAGAAATGCGTATGTGAAATCAATGGTTACTTGAACACTCTAGAGTTTCTTGCCATTCTCGTACTTTTCGATTCCAACATTCATCCTCTACGGGAGAAAATACTAATGCACATAATGGTAAGTGAGAAATCGATCTAGAATTATCACCGTAGGAACGAGACGCCCCGTCTGAGTTATCATACTAGTTTCCATGAGTTAAATTAGAATTCCATCACACTCTATACGTCAGATTACTATCTTATGAGAAGAAGTAATAATCACCGTTATTGCGCAAGAAGCCAATATTCAAGGTGCACGCTGCGATCATCCTTTAATATATATCATTCTCCATTTCCCTTCAGAACAAGTCACTGTAGCTACCTACTAGATATTCCATAGCACTGGTACAGAGGTCCATTGCTACTCCACCAGTGTCTCCCCATATTAACAATCACTAAGACCAAGCAATCCGCAGATGTCAGCCTTCCGAGCTGAATTCTTCCGGCCTATGCACATCGCGCAAGGCGGAAAAGACAAGACAACAAGTCAGAAGACCACAGGGAAATCCCCCAGGGGCGGCTGCAACGGCTGCAAAACCACCAGCTCAAGACGAAACTCCGACAAGGCCAACGCCGCCGTCGACCCGTCGCAGAACTGCGCCGTGCACGCCATCATCGAGGCCGACGTTCTCTACTTTGACGTATTTGACACGATGCCGCGCGTCGGCAAGGTCAAGTCGTGCTGGGTCAACCGGCCCGATGGCGAGCACCCCACCACCTCGACCGTCAAGCTCGTGTTCTTTACCCACGCCGCCGCGCAACAGCTCATTGACGAGGCGTCTAATTGGATTATCAACGGCACGCGGCCTTACTGCACTTGGGACCGGAATTGCATCGGTCCTGAGGATAGCGTGGGGAAGAGCCGTGTGCTGCGGAGTGAGTGTTAGAGGGCCATCTACTTAAACCCCCCTCCTCTTCCTTCCCCCTTTTTGGCTTGTCGCGGGAATGAAAACCACCTATTATTGTCTAGGCATATGGAGATGTTTCACTTCCTAATACGATGTTCAAGAGCAGGAAAACATGATTCCGAAGGAGCGAGTTACTGACTCAAACTGTTATCACAGTTACCGGGCATAAGGATTTCGTCAACTACGAGGCCCTGGGAGCGTACTTCTCGGTGAAGCTGAGGTACCAGACCCAGAAGGTCGGCACGGTGTACTTCGGCGCTACGGGCATAAATCAGGTGGACTGGTACTTCGCGAGCTACTCGAACCAGGCGCAGATAGCGTGCATGGCACTGGAGAGGGAGAGACCGGATGTAGAAGGGAATGCAGAGGGAGTGCGGGTGGAGTTCCGACCGGACCCATGTGATCCCAGTGAGGAGGTTTGACAGGTTCTTGGGTATTATGACACGCATTATATAAATGATGATGGAGATATCTCCTGCTGAGGGAAGGTAGCTCGAGACGATTTCTACTTGTATAGTACAGCCCCTTATAGGCTAAGCCGAACCAAAGGAACACTTCGGCATTTACCACGATTCGAGAGCATGAGTGAGTGGTGCTCGACGAGCGTGTGTTAAGCTACCAACAACACGGTCAAGGCTGCAGTTCTAGGAAAGGGTTCGACAGAGTGTCATTGTAGCCTGTAAATATCCAGTCAAGATCAATGCCCATCTGTGTCTCTGGAATTTCCGTCCCCATGTTCACTGCTGACTGCTGCTGCTGCTGTCGCTGCTGCGAAGGCGACATACGTTGGTTCATCCCGTACTGCGAATCGAAACTATCCGTACGTGTGCGCTTTCTCTCCAGCGAGTCGTCCAATGGGATGTTACGGCGCAATCGCCGTGGGCGACCGCGGTTCTCCCACTGACGCTGCAATAAAGCGAGGAAGTCCCGCGCCTTCTTCGCATTTTCCCACGAGGAGCTGAACTCATCGAGCGCACGGAAACATGCGCTGAGGTGCTGCCCTAGCTCGTTTCCTCCTGAGCCCTTGTAGCCTGCCCGCAGGGCGAAGATGAGCAGCAGGGCGGCCGAGCAGGTTATGCCTACTGCTTGGATGTTCATGCGCCGTAGCGTGTATCGCGACTCGTAGAGTTGTAGGAGCTTCGCGATCGATACAGCGGAGTCGACGCACTTCATGCGGGCGTTCGTTGCGATTGGACATCCTTGAGGCTCGGGTGCTAGATAGGCAGTGGACATCCATGGCCGGTGGGTATGAATTGTAGTCTGATGGTATTGCATACTGTAGAGTATGAGTTCAAGAACGAATCAATTCTAGCGATGTTCACTTACTGTAGTAACAATACGTGTGGAAGATATGGTTTCTCTTGGTCGTCCAAATCGACCTGAAGAGATGGGCTAAGGCTATCCTTCCAGTTGACAAGCTTTTGAACCGTTCTCTCGTATATCTCTCTGATCGTTTCTGGTGCTACAGTATATCTTCCATAGCTATTGAAGATATGTTAATATTTTCTTCTCCTTAGTAGTGAAACACTCAGAGTATAGCTTACAGAGAATCGCCAAGGGGAACGATGATATCCCATAGAAGCGCACGTTTTCGACTCAGTTCATCAGTAGGGTCAAGCAAAGGGGTGCATTCTTTCAACGATTTAGGGGTCACATAAGGGATCCATTGACCGACGGCATCTCCACGAGGCCCGGTGCCTAACTTTGAAACAGTCACATCGGCTGTGTTTATACGGAACGGACGTCCGAGGTAGAAGCTCCAAGCACTAGACCTTTGCTTAGTGGGACACATATGGGTCAATACTGGTATAATGTGGTTCACTCACTGATCAGTAGCATATGCCCCCCAGAAAACGGTCTGTCTCAGTGCAGCCTCGGCTTGGCTTATAGATCCCTTGGCAACGTAAGGAGATAAATCAAGATGCAATGATAGATCAAATGCAAGCCTTATTGCCATTCCTGGGAAAAGGTCAGAACCAACAGATGCCTAGACTGTGCCAGCCAGTGTGCACATACCGCTGTAGAGCCATCCGCGAGCATCTCTCTTGCAGCCAATGTCGTGTCCGCTGAGGACTACACAAGCTTGCACAGTGGCAAGACAAGGACAATCCAGCTCGATGTCCAAGAGGGCCTTTGCTCTATCTGCGAAGAAGTCCGCCAGAGATCTGGGAAACGTGACAAAACTGGGATGATGACGGGTCTCGAAGGCTGCCCCTAATGCACATCTGAGGAACGTCAGGATATTAGACCGGAGTTTCAACTATTTCGTGAACCTTGACACTCACATTGAATTTCTGAGAGCTTCAGAGTAATATGATGTATCCTCATCCTTGTCTCCCCATCGTATTTTCGCCTCTTCGTATAGCTTTCTGTCGACCACATGCATTGTCGGATCTTGCCAAGCAAAATATAAATTGACTAGATGTTCTTCAAGCTCTGGTGGAACGTCTCTGCCGATACCAAGACGGTCTAGGCAGTCCTGACCATCGTTGCGAATAGTACGATGCACTGTTAGATTATCAGGAGCCGGCATGTCAACCAGGTTGAAGTTCGAAGTCGGCCCATAATATCGAACTTGTCCATCGGAGCCAATTTGTAAAGACCCTACACGATCGGCCAGCAGGTTGACGAGATCTTCTGTATTTTCGGAATCCTCGAAGCACTCATCTGGCTGAGAGGGACAACTCGGTACTCGAACCGACCCTGGAGAACCACCGCTCGTTTCCCCAATAATTGTATGAGGTTCTGCAGTACTAGACAATGGCAAGTCCAGGGCCATATCTGTTGGAGGGACCCAATTCCAAGTTTCAGCACGGAAGTCAGCCAACGCCTGAGTGCCAGTCGTCACGGGTCTTCGCGAGCACGTCCCAATTGGGTCTATATCCAAATTTGTTTCGATTATATCATCGTATGAAGGTGGGTGGTCTGACGTGCTCCCACTCTTTCTGTTGTTGTAAGCGAATAATTCCGACTGAGCAGCGTCGTGCTGAGCGTCTGTTGATTCGACAACCTCCATTGGGGAGTTTGGAAATGGGTTTGGATTAGAAACCTGGTGAGAGCCGGTAGTGCTGTCATCTGTTATATTCCTAGACGGATTTTTCTTGCCAGGAAATGCCTGGCTCAGTTTTACATTATCTAGAACTTTTATTAACACGGCTTCTCCCTCTTTATCCATAGGTGGAGGTTCGAGGCCATTGTCGTATATGAACTGGTAAAGTTCATCTACACGGCCAGATAATAACTCGATAGCAATTCGAAGGGATAATCTAGTTTGTTCGTTCGGTAAGTGTAAGTAACATAACATAGCTCACCCTAAAGTTGGTCTAGAATAGTAACACTGTTGGGAGAGACATAAAGTTAACTCACTTCCGCTTATCATCACCAGCTTGGTACCGACACTCCTTGCCTTTGTTTTTACAGTTGGAACATGTAGGATTGGCTCCATCGCACTGCAACTATGTCATTAGTTTTTCGAAGTTTTATTTTGGTTCGGTGAATTTAGAGCAATATAATTCTCGCTGACCTTTATTTTACTTTCACGGCAACAAACACATGCTGTTGTAATGTGCTTCCTCTTACTCCCTGTGGTTGGTGCTGACATGACTGCCGATGCAGGCATAATCATGTATATGTGATAACTAATAAGTTATATGAGTAAAGAAAGATGTTAGAAACTCGAAGCATGGTTGATATTGTAAAGTCAAGCTCTCCGCGGTCTGCAGACTGCGGAGAATTGCGGGGAGGACAATACTTAAGGCCTACTACCCATGGTAGTATCACCCCGCAAAGACAAGGTAACCGGTGGATATGCCCACTGCAGTCAGTCTAGCTTACTATACTAATAAGGTGAGGGAACTTGGGTCAACTTAGCCTAGCTTCTAGTGTGGAACATGTCATGTACTAGGTATTCAACATTGAAATATGTCATAAGAGTTATGTATAGTCTTGGTAACGGAGTTCTAAACCATTTGCAAATACAACTACCTAGCATAAGTATGTATGTGATGATATTCCGTAATATAATTATTTAATCCCGTTCCTAAAGTCGTATCTGTTCAACTGTTATTATCATAAGACTCTTCGAACCCTTCTCTTACATCCTATATCGGGGAGGATATGCCTGGCCTGCACACACACACTAGTTCAAGAGCCAAAGCAAAGCCAAGATCATCAGCTAACACGACACGGCATAAAGCTATAAATAGGTAGTTTCTTTGCTATTACAGAGATTGATGCATATATGTACCATTCAACTCGACGTTAAATATCGGCGATGGATACCTGTTTTACACTTATACTAATCACTCAGCTTGCTCGGACTGCATGATGTTGTTCCACCCAAATCAGTCCTATCAAACGATGCTGCGGTTACTAATTAATGGATAGACCTAGCCGCAAACTGTCGAGAGTATAGGTAAACCTGGAGACACTATATAAGGTCAAAAATGAATGGCATAGGTTAACAGGCCTTATGCCCAGAATCATACTACTACAAAAGGTTTGGTTTATTTTTATGCTAGGTATCTAGTCTAAGAAAATAATAAAATACACCCGTAGACTTAAATTATTACTGAGATCCAGCATCTAGATTTCCAATCGTAATACTCTTGATGTTCTGATACTCCGCAAGACCGTAAAGGCTGCCCTCTTTCCCATACCCACTCTCCTTAACACCGCCAAAAGGGGCTTCAGCAGCACTGATCTTACCAGTATTGACACCCACCATTCCGACCTGCATCCGCTGCGCGACACGCATCACACGACTGACATCACGAGAGTAAAAGTAGCCAGCAAGTCCAAATTCTGTGTTATTTGCGAGCCGTATCGCGTCTTCCTCTGTGTCAAACTCAAACACGGGCGCCAGAGGACCAAAAGTCTCGTCATTGCTGACTATCATGTCGGGTGTGGCGCCTGAGAGGACTGTGGGTTCGAAGAAGAACCCTGGAGAATCCGGGGCCTTCCCACCGACTTCGATCTTAGCTCCCTTCGCAACGGCGTCCGACACGTGCTCACGGACTTTGTCGACTGCAGATTTGTTTACTAATGGGCCCTGAGTCGTGTCGCTGTTGAGTCCTGCTCCCATCTTAAGTGCGGAGACTCTCTGGACTAACTTGGCGACGAAGGCCTTCGCGGCCCCCCTTTGGACATATATGCGATTGGCACTACACGAGTAGAAGTTAGCCTCGACATCGCTATCTGTATAGGGAGGGACATTGTGACATACCACACGCAGGTCTGGCCAGAGCAGCGGAACTTGCAGAACATAGCACCCTCGACGGCGAGGTCGATGTCCGCATCGTCGAAGACAATAAACGGCGCATTTCCTCCCAGCTCTAAGCTGACCTTCTTCAGAGTCCCAGTTGCCAGGTTCGCGAGCATCTTGCCGACTGCCGTAGAGCCTGTAAAGCTGATCTTCTTAACCAGTGGGTTCGTAGCAATCTCCGTAGCCGCCTGCCGATTCTTCGTCGGACAAACCTGGATCGTCGCAGCAGGCAGACCAGCCTGCACCGCGAGTTTTGTAAGAGCAAGACACGTATAGGGCGTCTCGCTAGGGGGCTTTATGACTACAGAGCAGCCAGCCGCGAGCGCGGGCCCGATCTTCCTCGTAATCATGGCAGCTGGAAAGTTCCAGGGCGTGATGATGCCGCATACCCCTACAGGCTCTCGGATGGTCATCAATGTAGTGTGGGGGACGGAAGACGGGATCGTGACGCCATACGAGCGGGTGGCCTCTTCTGCGAACCAGGATATGAAGCTTGCGGCGTAGATCACTTCACCTTTCGCCTCTGCTAGGGTTTTTCCATTTTCGAGGCAAAGGATTGTCCCAACTGAAAAGGTGAATATGGTTAGTATGAACTTTCAGATGGCAGTAATATGTAAGTGCATGGGAGAGTATACGTACTATCGTCCGAGTTTGCTATAATCAAGTCGTGCCATTTCCTTAGCAAAGCCCCCCTGCTGGTTCCCGTCGTGCTAGCAAAGAATTTGATTTGCGCATCATAGGCGCTCTGGATCGCCTTCTGGAAATCGGGAAGATCGCAATCGGCTACCTGTCCCAATACCATGCCAGTTGACGGTTCTGCTCACAAATCAATTACCAGGTTACGAACAACGAGTATCTATTTTTACTCACCATAGACGTCGAATTTCTTATCCGTAGCAACCCACTGGCCGCCTATGAAAGCATCGTGAATAAGGAGACTGGGGTCCTTGAGCTGGATTGACGTAATGCATGGTTAGAGATCACTCTGTTAATGACGATGGCTAGCACACTCACGCTCGAGAGGGCCTTCTTGTGGTAATCGATATCTTGGTTGATGGCGCCCATTTTACTCTTCAACTCACAGTAGCCCTAATGTACAATACCTTTTCATTACCTAGTTAAGAAGAAAACTAGCTTTATTAAATGGCTAAACAAAATGTTAAGCAATACATAACCAGAAGCAGTCATACCACAATATGTCGATAGAGATACGGTCGGCATCACGTTTTCGCAATTACACTGCATTTTCCGGTACCGCGTCTGATTGTAATTCCGCACGTCAGCATCATCATCCGAGCCTCAATCAAACCCATTTTACATTTACTATATCTTGATAGCAATTGGAGGGGGTCCGAATTCAGCTGCACGGCATCATATCTGACCTGTACAAGGATTCCAGAAAATATAGGGTAATAGGTGAATCGGAAATGTAGTCCGAGAATGTGACACTGCGGGTCCGGAATTTGAAGACCGAAGAATAAGTCGGGTGGGTGGGAATGCCTCTGCTCATGTAGTAGTATGCGTCATTGCGGAAATCTTACCCCGGAGTATACATGGTTTCGGGACCTGCCCCTTTTCGCGGGGATTGTGGAGATAGGCATTTACCCCATGGAGATAATCCTGGTCGAACGAATAGGGGTCACATACAACTAGGCTTATACTCCGCACTCCGATCCGGGACTTTAACAAGTTAGTATTGGGGTATTGGGGAAGACGCAAGCTTACCTAGGTAGGTAGTCAATGTATTAGAGCAACTCGCATTGTTATGTTCAATATACTTGCTTGGGTTAGACCCACTCCTCAAATGATATTGAATCTTTCTACTCTTAGGTATATTCTGAATTTAAAGATTAGACTTTTTATGACACGTTGACTTGTAAAAATGAATTGTCTATCATATCGTGTAAAACTATCAGAAATTCAGAAACAATTACTCTCTAGAAAGGCATTGAACATCAACATATAATAGTAGGAGTAGCTATTGTACTGCCCAACATGAATAGGGGCCTATAGACAAGGAATAGCTGTGTAGAGCAATCACATCTCTTGATTCTTTTTAGAGCTTAAATTTATATATAAATGAGTTATTTCACCACGATATATATCTAATCTAGGAACCAAATCAGGCGTTTCATCATTATAAAGGATGGCTATAATCACGCTTGGAAGTTGTCATAATTTTCAGGGCATTAATTCATAAAAGGGAAAGCTAACACCTATTCCTATTCAAACCTAGGTAGATAGATAAAAAAGAAATATTTGATCAATCTCATTTGACCAAGCTGACAAACTTCATCCCATTCCCGACCATTAACCCCTTTCCCACTCTAGCGTAAAGAATCACCGCCAGAAGCAGAATCTTCAGGGGGGTAGACATCGTCCTGAAGATCCGTAGCATAGAATAAAAGGGCCACCAGGCACTAGTCCCAGTGACATTGAAAGCCGACCAGTCGGGGAAATACGTCCTCCACCAGAAGGACCGAGCAAGCCCGGGCCACGACGCCGCATTGCGCCCGTAGTCGCCGATATACCAATTGGAGCAGTCGCCGGCGAACACGGTGTTGGCGAGCTCGCGGTGTATGGCGTTGGTCTCGCGGTCCTCTGCCGCCTGCTTGACCTCGATGACGGTGGCCCGGCGGTCAAGCAGGGGCACGAACAGCGACTTCACCGCGTAGTCGACCTGCGTCTCGCACGCGAACAGCGCTGAGTTGTTCGCCGGGAAGGTGTTGGGCCCGAACACGATCGCCAGGTTCGGGAAGTTGTGCACGTATGTGCCGAGGTAGGCCTGCGCGCCCCGGCACTCGCGCCACTGGTCGTGCAGCGCCTTGCCAGTGGACCCGACGATGTGCATCGGCGTGAGGAACTGCGAGACTTGGAATCCGGTTGCTAGCACGATAATGTCGAAATCGTTACGCTTGCCCGAGGCGCTCACGATGCCGGTCTCGGTTATCTCTTTGATGCCCTCGGGGATAAGGTCAACGTTAGGCAGGTTCAAGCTATCAAGATAGCCGGGGTCGAATATGCGCCGCTTGCATCCCAGGGGGAAGTCAGGAATTATCGCCTTCCAGTATTTCTTGGGCACCTTTGATTGTATGTACTGCCTTGACTCCTCCTCCTTCTTTTGGCGTTCTCTAAGGCCCCTGGGCGTTGGGAAGTATGTCGTCGTCTCTTCGTCGGCATCCAAGAAAATCCTCAGACGCAGCCACCGCAGCCATAGAGGCATATATCGGAACATGGCCTTCTCGAATGCGTTGTAGTTACGGTTGGGACGGGCGTGGAACCACTGGCCGCTTCGAGCGTACTGCGTCACGGAGGCAGCATCCTTCGCCACAGCTGGTACAACTTGCGCAGCACTGCAGCCATTCCCGATTACAGCAACCCTCTTGCCTTTATAGTTGACGCTGTGATCCCAACGGGCTGTATGGAACATAGGGCCTTTGAAGGTCTCCATGCCAGGGAACTTAACGTCACGGGGAAAGGAGATGGCACCAACAGCAGAAACGAACACTGTAGCGAAGCGCGAATACTCTATACCGGTCTTGAGGTCCTTGAGGCGGACCTCCCATTTCGATTTGTCATTGTGCCACTGCGCGCCGACGCACTCAACTGATGGGTGGAAGTGTCTTCGTAGGTCAAACTTATCAACAGTATCATCCATATCTGCATATTCCCACACAGTTAGTCAATCCATCCTATCACTCAGGAAAACATGATGAGGACAGACACACATTGTAGAATTTCGGGCTGTTCGCAAAGCTGTTTAGACCAGTAGGGGTTCAAGTTGAAGCTAAATGAATAGAGATGTGACTGAAGATCACAGCCACTACCAGACAAAACCAATGTTAGTCAAATCTCTGATCAAGACCAAGTTTAAGTCTGCATTATAGAGCTCTCTCTCACCAGCCTGGATATGTATTCGTCCTCCACGTTCCACCCACTCCGTCTAGTTTATCGTACATAGTAAAATCGTCGAACTGAAGGTCGTGCTTAAGGCGATAGGCCATGGCGATGCCCGCCGGGCCAGCGCCCACAATGATCGCGTTCAAGCCTCGTGCGTACTCGGACATTTTGGATAGACAGATGAACTTGTTATGTTTTCGAAAAGGTTGATGAGCTCGAGAAGAAAAAAGACACAGCGAGATCTGTATATCAAGGCCATGGGATGTGTTAGACAAACATTCGATATCGGAGTCTAAAACGCCAGAATTTCAATATTCCCTCTCGCTTTTCCCCCTACGACATCCCCCTTTCTCCACGTCCGCTTGCTCGGGTGGGAAGTGTTCCTCGATCGTAGGCGTCATGTGGGAATAGCCTGCGGTTATGAAATCCGACCAACGGATTACATCCCGAACTATGTTCCAGCGGGCTAGCGGGGCTACCAATGATGCTTTCCTAAAGACATTATGAGACATTTCCTTTCATCATTGATTTTTTTCATGTCTCCGGTGACCCATTTTCATTTCGCGATGGATGTCAGCTAAGGCCGGCCGGAATTTGCTACCTACCCCTATACATACCCCAGATGAGACGTCTCAAGGTTCTGAGATTGGCAAATATAGGCGAAAATGTCACTTTAGATTATGCCAAGCCTGATGGCCTTCTCTAAAGACTGTAGAATAGGCTGTTATTCAAACAATCGTTGCTTATCTCGTCGTTACCGTCGTTTGAGTATTGACTTTTGGTCATATTATCTTAAAAGATTAGAATAACGCAGCACTTGATGGGCTCGACATAGTAATCTAGCTAGCTCGCGATGATATTATTTACCTTTATCTCTTACACAAAATCAAGAAAAAAGTAGATGTGGGAAATCTTAGTAGACACATGCGGCTTTTAGCTATTCTAAGTCTTGATTTGAATAAGATTCTAAGAACACTCGGGAACCCAACCAAGTAAGTTTTACAAGTTGAGGGTGTAAGTCTAACTGTCCAAATATGGTATCAAATTTGGCGCCATCCAGCCATTCTCGCATTCCGCCCATCTAGTTCCTCTAGGTATTTCCTCACCCTCTTCTCGATCCCCTTAGCATCGAGCCCAAAACGATCGTAGTTACTCTCATTTGAGGCCGAATACCCGTATCCAGTCATGCTTACACTAGCTGTCACGTACCTTGCCCATGTTGTCGCGACATACTCCTCCGCGCTAATGATCGGAGTACCATCCACAGGGAACACGCTCTCCTTATATGCCTGCGGCTGCTGGTCGAAGTGCTCGAAGCTGGGGCAGCTGACGACCCGGGTGGGAATACCCGCTTGTGTAAGCGATTCGCCCGCCGCAACCGCGTAATGCAAATTTGTCCCACAGCTCGCCAGTGTAACTTTGGCCCCGGAGATCTCTTGTATCACATAGGCTCCCTTGGCGACTTTGTAGCGGTCTGTTGATGGCACGGCGCCAACCGGGTCGCGACCAAGTGACAACATGGTCGGGCCGGTGCGTTTTGATAGGGCGAGCATCCACGCACCTATGACCTCTTCACCGTCGCAGGGCCTTATATAGGTCAGGTTGGGCATTGCGCGGAAGAGCGAGTCTACCTCCACGGGCTGGTGAGTTGGGCCATTTTGCCCTTCCGCGAAGGAATCATGGGTCGCAAAATGGATAACTGGGAGATGACTCAAGGCTCCCATGCGAACACCCGGTGCGGCCTGCATGTTACAGTTAGTTCACATATATAGAAACTTTTACAGCACAATTAATGAAGTATAACTCACATATAAGTAGAAGAGTAAAAATGTAGCTGTGATGGGCAAGAAGGTTCCCGGATTATACGCAGCAATGCCGTTTGATATTGCGGTCATAGCATGCTCTCTGATCCCATAGCGGATATACCGACCAGAATAGCTGACTGAAGGGTGGAATACGTCGGAGTCCGTGTAAGACACCTTGTTAGAGTTGACCAAGTCCGCACCGCCGCCACACATAGCTGGATAAGCTGGCCATATCTTCTCAATTAACACACCATTGGCCTCTCGAGTGGCCTTTCCGCCGAACTGTGCGCTATCCATCACCTTCAAGATATCAAGCCACTGGGTTCCATTGTCGCCTTTTATGGCCCTGTCGAAACTAGACGCTAGGTCTGGATGAGCACTCTCATACTGTCTTACCACCCCATCCCATTCTCTTTGTAGCGTCTCGCCAAAGGCTTTTCTTTCGCGGAAATATGCTAACGATTCAGGGGGCACAACATGTGTGACTGAGGGGTCTTGGCCAGCTATCCGCTTGGACAGCGCAATACTATCCGGGTCAAATGCACCGTGATGCGCCTTATACGTCCCGGCAACCTTGGTTCCTAGGCCGATAACGGTGCGGACATTGATGAACACAGGCTTGCCCCTGAGGGTCTTGGCATAGCTCAGGGTCGCGACGAGAGCTTGCACGTCGTAGCAGCCATCAGCGACCTCAAGGACGTGCCAGCCAGAAGCCCTCATCTTCGCATTAACATCCTCCGTGTTAATCCAGTCCAGAGGCCCGTCGCATGTGACTTGGTTGTTGTCGTAGATCAGCACAAGGTTGTCGAGCTGCAAGCTCCCGGCCAAAGATACTGCTTCAAGAGCCACGCCCTCCATGAGGCAGCCATCTCCGCTGATACAGTAAATCCTCGACTGCACAACGTCGAATCCGGGACGGTTGTAACGCGCTGCGAGGTTCTTGGAGCCGATAGCGAGGCCAACCGCATTGGCGATTCCTTGGCCTAGAGGGCCTGTCGTAACCTCAACGCCGGGGACTTCTATTTCTGGATGCGCGTGGCAGATGGTCTTATATCCGTTTGTCTTAGCACTTCCGTAGCCTTTTATTTCGTCCATAGTCCAGTTGTCGAATCCGGTCAGGTGGTTAAGAGCATAGAGGAACATAGCCGCGTGACCTATATAAGTAGCATTAGAAACCACTTTGCATTGAATAATAATATGAGAGATAGCATAGTGCATCACTCACCGTTCGAGAGAACGAATCGGTCGCGGTCAAACCAGCTTGGGTTGGAAGGGTTATACCGCATCGTGTACTTGTACAAGGCAACACCAATGGCCGCCATCCCTAGAGCAGAGCCCCCGTGGCCGCCGCCATTTTGGTTACAAATGTCAAAGATGAGATTCCGCAAGGCGAGCACAGCCAAGTCATCTTCATCGAGTTTTTCTCTCCAACCGGCCACCTGAGAGTCCGCCGCTTTGAGACTCCCAGATTTTGCTCCCGAGGGAACGTGGCTGTTAGTGGCCTGATTCATTGTTTCAGACATGTTGAAATTTACTTTCTATCGTTGCATCATGTAGTGAATACAATGTTGGAGTTGCAGGAATACCAGCGTCAACCCGGACCTGTCTGTTTCTGTATACAAGTGGCATGAATCCATGATGGGATACTGGACATATTTGTTAGTCAACTCTTTCGGTGGTGATGATACAAACATTGAGTATGGAACAATGGCAAACATAAGGCTTCCGTCATAGTCTAGAACATTGCATGTGTTTCCGCGTGGCTACCTGCCGAAGCCGGCGTCCAATCCAGGCCAAAGTCCACCGGAGCAAGAAATCCGTGTAGAGCCAAAACACGGTATCAATTTCCGGACCCACCATCCCCGCGGGGATCACTGACCCGAACCATCTTTGGGGTAACTGTACGCACTAGCTAGGATGTGACCTTGCGATGTGATTCGGACCAGAGATGATAGGAATCATTCGCGATGGAATTATCGTGAGTTTTGAGCGAGCAGTGATACAAATCCTCGGGAGCCGGTCCCTTATGTTCAACTAAAGCATCATCTGTTCAGGTCTTGTCTTAACACCCAAATTATTATTCCTTTTTAGTAGGCTAAGAAAATTATACACAATGGCTGCATCTCAGAAAACCCCGGACCCTAACCGTTATCTGCAAAATTCAGTTCAGGATCTGCTCTCCCTTAAGGACCATACTGTGGTTATCACCGGAGGTGCTCGTGGTCTTGGGTTAGCTTTTGCCCTGGCCATAGCGGAGAGCGGCGGCAACATAGCTATCCTCGATGCTGCCGACAAGCCCCATGAACACTTCTACAAAATCAAGGAGAATTTCCCTGTGAAATTGGAATTTTATAAGTGAGTGGAGAAATGACACAGAACGGCGGGGGGCGGGGGGGGGGGGGGGGGGGGGGGGGGGGGGGGGGGGGGGGGGGGGGGGGGGGGGGGGGGGGCGGGG